>SMLS01070025.1:0-30362 GCA_004785975.1 Popillia japonica
TCTACAGCTTCATCAGAGACTTCATCCATTTTTTCGAAAGATGATTCATTGTCAATTTGTTTATTAGGAACACGTTGTTCTGCTATTTCATCGTAATCAATGAGTTCCTCGAGTACTTCCGATGACGGATCGGTAATAATAATAGTACGGGGCTTCGTCTTCTTAATTTTCCTTTTATCTGTTGAAAATATAATATATTAGTATTAGTGCACAATACACACAAGAAATGCAACTTGAATGATACTTCGAGGTGGTGGTTTTGGTAGATTCTCGATCGAATTATACAGTTCGTTGTGGATCGCTTTCAAACTAACTTCCTGACGTTTCTTGATACGCTGCCTTACAATTGCTTTTTCCACTTCCGGCAACACGAAATGATGAACCAATTCGGCAATTAACTCCTCTTGTTCCAGCACGTTATCCTTCAGCAATGGCGCCTTCTCAGTAATTTCCTCATCGAATTTCTTCGCTAATTTTATTACATATTCCTTAGCTTCATCCTTGGAGGCGAATTCCATACCTTCAGTTATAATATCTTCTAAATACATGTCGACAGTATCTTGATGTACTTTCACTATCTTAAATAAAGCACAGATGGAATAAATATGGGGTTAATTCCAGATTGGGTTGTTGGTTTACCTGTTTAAACATTTCATCATGTTCCAAGCGCCTACGAAGCTCGAACTGTCTTCTTCCTGCTTCAGCAGCTTCTCTTCGTTGCCTTTCTCTTTCAGCCATGATACCTAAGGCATGCGCTTTTCTTTCGTCTAACAATCTTCTGAGTTCCTTGTTTAGGAAGTCTAATAACGTTCCAACTAGAGTTCCTTGCAATCTACTCAGCGCCTCTTGGATCTTATTTGACTGCAAATCAGAAAGGTATGTTATATATGAATGCATTATAATGTTAAAAGTTCCGCAGAGATGGAATGCATTAAACAGCAGAAATCTTTACGTTGGCAATGCAGAAGACTTCCTCGCGCTGATCATATTTCACTTCTAGTTTCTCTTTGAAGACCTCGATCTTCTGCTTGCTTAGAACTCCATGAGTGCTTCTTAATTCTTGTATAAGTTCGCGACAGTTATCTCTTCCTTCAAATACCTAAATAAGAACCAATATTTTTGTAGCAAATTCATAAATAAATGAAGACGCCCGACTGCATCTAATTTCCTAATTGAGACATTTTAATGGAGGTGTGTATTATTAAGCTTACCAGAATTTGAGCAGCACGACCTCGCAGAACACTTTGTACAAGAATTAATCCTTGACTGTTCTCCTCGTCTTCATCATCAACGATGTCTACTTCTGGTGTTGGTAATGGTTCCTCTTTAGGAGGCACACGTACTCTCAAACTGCATTCCTTCTTGGTAACCTGTCTTAAGCCTAAAATAAGACCATTGGGTTCAATTAAATGGACCAAAAAAGAGATTAACATCCCATATACACTTAACTCTTTAATTCCATATGCAATTGCTTCAGAACTGGATTAGTCCACTTAGTTTCACGTATACAGAGACGCGTTCCTGGTAGCTTAACGAAATCATCGCTAAGTTTAGGTCCCTTTTCTAACCACGTGGGCAAAGTAGTATATTTATCGACACCTGAAACAAAATTTTACATAACATCTAACCTAAACACTATTATAAATTTGTCATACCTTCATAATGAGCACGATATTTCCTCAAATGATCATCGATAACCATATGCCGACGTTTCGGATGCTCACCATGCCTCATCATCGGGGCGTACAATTCCGATTTGTAATCTGCATGCTCGACAAGCACATTCACAGGATTGTACTTCATTATAATACCTCTATGATTGAATTCCAGCCGGCGCTTTTCTGAAAGAATACGTTACATAATTTCATTGGAGGTTAAATGTAACTAACCTCTAGTTGATAATTTTTTTAATTTCGCCAATTTCTCATCGCGTTCTGCTAACTTCATTTTGCAAAACATTTGCATCTTCATCTCGCTGCGCGTCTTTGTATTCTGCAATAATTCGGCCAGCATCTTCTCCAGCAGGTTCATTCTTAGATTTTGCACCTCTTCTATTTCCTATTGAAATAAAACGTTTAATACTTTAGATGGGAGAAAAAAGGGTGATTTTATTTAGAACATGGTGTTACTTGTTAAATTACTTGCTCTCGGAAGGCCCATTCTTCACGTTCCATGGCGTCTATGATGTTGCGACGTTTCGTTAAACTTTTGGCATCCGCCGCTGGTGGTAAAGCTCTTTCCCATTGCCTTTTCATACGAGCTCTTTCTATTAGGGTAACTTCGCGTTGACCGACTGGTAAACCAGCTCCTATATTAGAAGAAATTAGGTATTTAGAATAAATAACGTGTAATGGTTTTGCAACGCCTCCAACACCAAAGGGATATTGACGAATAAATACATGATTTGGTTGGCTGATACTCCTCAACAGGATGTGACGACTTGGAACTGCAACAACACTCGAAAAAAAGGAGCGAAAACCATCAGTCTCTCATTTTTCTGAGTTATTTCATGTTGGGACAATTTCCAGAACAAATTGCTAGCTTTAAAAACTTGAAACAATGTGTAGATCAACTAGTGGAAGTTTTCCGAATCTGGAGGGTTGGAGTGGAAAGGGTGGACTCTGTAATAAATTGTCTAAACTAGGAATAACTTGTAATAAGAGCTGCTTAAACATTTTTGAAGTTTCCATGAACATGGTAGTTAACCATTTGGTTTTTATTAGCTAAAGCATTTTACTGTAGCACGAACTTTATAAAGAAAGTTTAGTACTATTTTGGGCAACGTCCAGTTTCAGCTTGTCCTGTTCAAGAAAACAAAGTATTAAGCTGACCTCTCTTGGTTTTCACTCCCGAAGTAGAATAGTTAAAGCCCCACTTGTTTCTTAGGTGCACTATATCCAAATTTACGAGCGCCGACCTCACTTTTCCCCACAGTTCACATCACAGCCTTTCTTGCAATGGCAGTAGATTGTAGCCAACAATTTTCTGCTGCAAGTTGCAATAATGTTTTTGGTAAATTTGAGAACTTGTTATGTAAAACCCAAGAAGAGATTATAATAACACTATCAAACACTGTCAAATCTTGTAGCAAAAAAAGTAGATTATTGGCCAACGACGTGCGTTGCAGCCAACACCAGATTTTAGATTGTTGTAATACGTGATCATCAGTGGTTTGGTAATCACCACCTCTTGATGAAAAAGCTGGTAAGCTTTTTAACGTCACCTCCTAGCATACATATGTTGGAAACCTTCTTTAGACCGATCTTTTGGGGACTAGTGTGTCACCTCCCCATGGAGGGGTTGGTAAACCTTTTGAGGATTATACCCTGAAGGTTGGTAGTCTTTCTTGGGAAGTTACCACCTCCTAGATGAAGTTGGTAACCGTTTTCGATAGTCACCCCCTCCTGGAGGGTGTGGCCAAGTTTCTTTTAAAGTCACCACTTTCTAGCGAGTGTTGGCGAACTTTTTTGGAAGTCGCCACCACCGCCTGGAAGCTATTGGTTAAGTTTTCATGAGAATCATTACTTCTTGGAACGGATTGGTGTGGTCTTTTTGAGAATCATCGTCTCCTTGAAGGGATTGATAAGCATTTCTTAAGATTATATTAGTCACCACGTCCTGGGTGGGGTTGGCAATTTTGTTTGGTGGTTACCATTTTTTGAGGAGGGTCAGTAAATTGTTTTAGGAGTTACCACATTCTAGAGAGGGTTGGTGGTCTTTTTTTTTGGACAATCATCACTTCTTAGAGTGGGTTGGTAAGGTTTTTCAGAATCACAACTTCCTGGAAGGGGTTGGTAAGTTAAAAACAAAATCAGGAGGTTGGCAACCTTTTTAGAGGCATCTTGTCCTGACTGGGGTTGGCAAGAGTTTTTGGAAGTAATTATTTTCTGGGAAGGGTTGGTAAGTTTTCTTGAGAGTTACCACAAGCTAGATAGGGCTGACAGTCTGTGTTCGCAATTCATTACTTTGTGTGGGAAGAGGGGTTGGCCCTTTTTTTAAAATGATCACTCCCTAGAGAAAGTGGGCAAGCTGTTTTGGAAGTCACCATTTTCTGAGGAGTGTTGGTAAGCTTTTTTGAAGATCATTGTTTCCTGGATGAGGATAATAATATTTTTTAACAATAATTACCTTCTAGAGGGAGTTGGTAAGTTTTCTTCCGTCCTGTACGGGAGCGGAAAGCTTCTTGGAAAGCATCACTTCCTAGAGAGCGTTGGTAAGTTGTTTTGAGACTTCCCACATCCTGGAGAAGGCGTGATGTGAAGGGTTGGTAATCTTTGGGAGAGTAATTATTTTGTGGAAGGGGTTGGTAAGCTTTGTGAAAGTCATTATTTTCTGAAAGGGGTTGGTAAGCTTTGTGAGAATCGCCATTTTCTGGAAAGGGTTGGTAAGCTTTGTGGAAGTCATTGTTTTGTGGATGGGGTTGGTAAGCTTTCTGAGAATCATTATTTTGTGGAAGGGGTTGGTAATCTTTGCGAGAGTCTTTACTTTCTGGCGGGGGTTGGTAAGCTTTGCGAGAATCACCATTTTGTGGAAGAGGTTGGTAAGTTTTGTAAAAGTCATTATTATCTAGAAAAGGTTGGTAAGCTTTGTGAAAGTCATTATTTTGTGGAAGGGGTTGGTAATCTTTGTAAGAGTCCTTATTTTCCGAAACCTGATTACCTCTGATTCTTCGTAGATGCCATCACCAAAATGTTGACTAGATATAACAGCAACATTACTATTATTTTTTGGGCATATAGGAAACAATAGGGCAATTGTGCCCAAAACGAAGATGTACTCACGAATTTGAGCTACATATATTGTCAACAGCTTTCCCTTCAGGATTATCAAAACGCAGACATCCTACTAGAAACTTGAACCTCTATTTCAGCTTATTCATGCCCTTTTGCACACCAAAGATCCTCCAACTTTATCTTATTGATATTAAATGTTCTGGCAAGATATAAGAGTCTTATTCTCCTACATTTTTGGCCTACCCCAATTCTATTTAAAAAATGTTGATCTACTCAAAGAAGCAGTTGATCTATATGTTCTTCAACGACAGTGGCAGCTTTTGGTTCGTCATTATATTAACATAATCAAGTAGTGTTAATAATATTACTCAATTGCTTAATCAACAATTCTATTAATTTTTCTACGACCCTTCTAGGACTGTGGGCTTGCATAATATAGGTAGATATCTTCAAAGACCACTCCAACCTGACAACGCCGGTATTGGGTTGATGATGACGACCCATGGTTCGTCGAAACACGAATTACTTAAAAGTTGTAGTGTTTGGAGGTACCAAAATTTACCTCTACTAAACCCATGTCTTCTATTAAATTTATGGAGTGCATTCAAGTAAACCAGAAAATTATGGAGGAAACAAAAAGTGAAGTGTTTTCAAAGTAATAAATGAGATAGTAAGACAAAAAACAATATTACCCCATTTTAAAAAATCCAGCTTCAGTATTTCGGGATCAGATCCGTCAATCACCTTATAATCCGGCTGCCACGGTGAAGTTTGCGCTGAAGATTCCCTGTACATGGTCTGGATTTTCTTGTCGTAAGTTTTCTCTTTTACTTTGACCGTTTTATTCTCCTCATCAGCTGGAGGTTCAATAGCAGGTTCTAGCGTTAAGGGGAGCTCTGGTACTGCCGTGCTTGCTCGTGGAACTGGTCTATAAAATAAAAGGAAACATGACACTAAATTAATTTAAGAATATTATTATTCTAACTAACCGTTGGAAGAATCTGTGCCTGTGGACTCCTAGCACATCTATGTCGCTTTCACGTTCCATTTGATCTAATGGTCTATAATTGGGAATGTTCATATTCGGTCGTATGGCTATTTGCTGTTTTGGTATGTGCGGTAAATCGGTGAACATTGTGTTAAATATCGGATGAACGGTCTAAAATTTAAAATAAAAATGTCGAATTAATAGGTATCGAGTGGCATTATTGCATTATAACGGAACACTTCTATCGACGTAGAAGAGTTTTGACGAAGTGAACCGTTATTAAGTCCGTTGTCTGCTTTTATATGCGTATTTAGTTGTGCTATCTATTGTCGTACCTTAGACAAGGTTGTGCGAGTTAATAGGTATATTGACAGGGTAGTAATCGGGCGATCTAAATATGTGCACGATAGGTATATGCATACATATTTGAAAAAAATTTACTCGGCCGTTTTCATATTTAAGTGGTGGACGATTTTCTGGAAGAAATTGTTGTATAGTCTGTTTACGATAAGAGATGAGGCACGTCATAATCAGTAAAATAAGAAATGCGAGCAATAAAGATTGAAACGTGCCAAACACTTTTGAATATGATGAAACGAACTGTACATAGGCATAGAAATAATCAACATAAACTACAGAGTGAGCAACCGGATGTGACCACCACGTGACCTCAAACTTTAAAATGGCAATATTGTTTACAAGATGTGCAACTCTACTAATCTGTCGAATAGTTTTATAATTAACCTTAAAACAAGAGATGTGTCGTTCAGTAGTCTTTAAAAAGACAGTTACTGTCTACATTTACGAAAATTTACAAGAAAATCGCAGAAAACGTAAAAACTAGCGCTTTCAATCACGTTAAACGTCATACGACAAAACGTAAACAATACATACGATAAACAATAAACAGGCCAGTAAAACAAAAAAATACATTTTTTCTATGGCGTACGTGGTCACGTGGTGGTTACATCCGGTTGCTCACTCTGTATAACGTCAATATAAACAGACAAAATGACAGACTAATACACTACTTGACAGCAGATTCAAACGCATTATGGGTAAACATCTAATTAGAAGATAGATTCGATAAAATTAGGAACAAATATACCTAGAACCAGCACCCTTCAATCTTTGTTGGTCGCACTGTACCTACCTATACAAAACGAAATACCCAAAAATATCTGTTCTCACATAACCTATGAGAGAAAAGATTTGGCAATAATGCGTACCGCCATTATCATGTGTATTGATGACGTGCCTCATTTGCTGTCGTAAACAAACAATAGTGAAAGTGTACCAGGATAGGGTAGGGATAAAGTTGTGCCTGAAAATATTGTAGAAGACTAGAATTGTTCCGAAACATTAACTGTAGTAGCCTAATAGGCGTTAAATAGAAGCCGCAACCTTCCAGATTATTTTGCAGAAGTTTTATTTGACGTTAATGCAGACTAGCGAGTGTAGAATCTTATTGCCAGACCTTGTTAGATGTCCAAGCTTGACAGTCAAATGCTTTTTCGTGTTATTTCCGAGATGTCATGGGCAATAATATTTTGGTCGTCTTTTAGACAAGGTGAGGAAGAGCGAAAAATTGAGTTTCTCAGTCGGGCAAGTCGCATTTGTTATACTTCTATAACAAAGTTTCAGCGTTTTTAGCGAAAGTCTTCCCCAGCTTCTTTGTTGTTAAGCAGCTGCAATTTCAGCAGAAATTGCAGCTGGTTGAAAGAGAGGTGAGAGAGAAAGAGAAAGAAAGAGGAGCTGATAGTTCTTCCATAATGCCAGTGGCAAACCAATTTCCTCTCGGTTATGATGTAGATTTGATTATGTTTACCCTATTTTATCAATGGTTTGATGAAAATTTAGTGAGGTATCTATACTCGCTTTAGTGATCACTTTCATCAACCTAACGCAATTGTAACGGTAAATTTTTGTTTTACTTTGCTTTTTTATAGCTCGAGAATACTTTGGAGAGGCCGGAGCTCTAGCTTAAAGATGGATCATCGGAAAGAAAAGTGATATTGGTATCCAATAAAATTCAATTCCAGCTATCCAGCTCGCGAATTTTCTTGTTAAAACCTTAAAAGCTAATGTTGAGTTTATCGTTTTTTTTGCTAGCATCCATCTGTCAAACTTTGCCATCAACTTAAGAAATTATCTTCTATAACATATTTCTACTGGTTTTGTACTAGTTATTGCAACAATGTAGCTAGCAGGCCAGGTGTAGGCTAGCAGGTGTCAAAGTATACAAGCTATTGCTGGCAAATTATAAAAATCTGTTATTTTGGAAATTTTTATTCTTACAATATTTTTGACAATTGTCCATTTTTGAAGATTGAAACTATATACATATACTTACAATTTCTACTCTTACTTTTTTTAAATATTTTGAAGTATTTTTGACAGCTCCTTAAATGTGAAAAACATTTCAGATTGTTTTGGCTGTCACCAGAACTTCTTTGACACCTGTCAAAGTCAAGAAAATATTACTGTTTTACCAGCTGAGATGGCGGAGATTGTGAACATCATCTCCACATATCAAACTAGAGAATAATAATTTTTATGGTTTTGACTGTTGTTCTTGTTAAAATGATTGTAAAAGATGAAGATATGCTTTTGGTGCTGCTATATGTAACCTGTTGGAACACCTACTTTGGAAAGCTGGGAAACGTAAGAGAGGAAACAAATTTCACGAAACAGTGACAATATTGTTATTAGCAACATCTTCTTTTTTGATTTGAGGCCAGCTAAACTTCATAATATACAAAAACCTTGAAGAAATCTAAATCCAAAACCGTAAAAATTAGTCTTCAAAATAAAATTTTCTGGACTTGTTTAGATTACAAAATTAATCTTTTGAAACCTATCATGCTTATTACCACCGCACAGTACTTCTTTATAATTCTCGATGATCTCTATAATTGCTAAGATCGCATCCATAATTAATGAAGAAATATAAATTATTTAACTATAATTAAATCCATTCTTGCCAAAATTATCATATTATCAAACAAGATCTAACCTAATTATTCTTAGCAATTCTACGAAATTATAAGAGAGGATTATTGTTTGTTTCACTTTATCTAAATGCAATTTGGAATTATAGCAGTAACTCACGTATTTTGCAGTAGTCATGATTGCAGCTTTAGCCCGTCGGAAATGATCTTTCGGTCCTGATACGATAAAAAGAGGATCTGAAAGTATCCTGGCGTATATTTTAAGTCAGCCATATGTAACGCAATATCAACGTCCTCCTTACCGTAGAACATATCATTAGCCCTGTTGGTATGACCTCCTTTCCCTGGTAGTATCGGCATTTTGCTGTGTACAAAATTATTTACCATATACTACACTTCCCCAAGCTGACAATGGGGATGATTACTATCAATCTATAAATGACTATTATGCCAAAAGCATTGACGTACGTTTATGTGTAACGTCAGGATTGTTTGATCGATATCTGAGTTATGAGTGTTAGGTGTTACTAATCTCTCCAGTTGATTGAAGATTCATTAATATTTCGCACCCTACAGTTATTAATATTTCATATTGTGTATAGTATATTAATTGTTCCTTTTATTAAGGTCGCAATTGATTTGTATTTTCCACCCATATTAAGTACGTATACAGTGAGTTTCTAAAATATTTGTCCTCACGTATGTACAAGCTGTCTACATTGTTTATACAATAGTATCTCAGTAAACCAATGCCACCCTCTCCTTACCGCCATTGATGCTAATTTTCGCCAAAATCACCATTGTTAACCAACGTTAATTGAGGCCAACAGCGTCCAATGTCAACAGTGTTTAAGCGCTTATGAAAGATATGAAATGCAATGTAGCAAACTGCATTTGTAATACATACTAAAATACTAGATTTTATATAATATTTATTTTTTTCTAAACAATAAGGTTGGTAATAAATGTACGTTACTGATGACAAACGGAGTTTGTTAAATTGAAAATACTATACCTACCCACATCGCTTAGTTCGAATTGAGTCGTTGCCGTAAACAGACGTATTGTAGAATTGCTGTCCGTTGCAATTAAAACATTCGCGTTTCTTCTCTAACTACAATATTTCCCGCGCGTACGTGCAGTAATTAATTAGCTAATTCATTATCGTCCATTCAATCGGTGTTTTACCGGTAATAACTAATATATTATCCACCGGATGTGTGCTGACTTTACGGATGACGTATTTTGTTTGTAATTATTCCTGGAAGTCGTTCAGTTAGAACTGTATCGTTGTTGCGAACAGTCGTATACTTAAATTACGGTGTTGAGGTTATGTTATTCGCCTTAATTAGTCGTTATTTTAGCCTTAACGACGGATTTTGTGAGGTTCTTATTGTCATCGTTGAAAGTAAAATATTCGTGTTTCTTCTAGGTGCAGTAGTTTCGTTAATAATAACAATCTTATACATCAATCACCCTGTATATAACATCACCCTGTATACAATACTACACTGTCTACAATAATCTCTCTAAAACACACCCTGTATGCTAACTTTCTATACACCAGCCTGTATATGTATATCTATTTATTTAGCAGCGGGCTTCTCGGGATTCCTCCGCGTTGTCCTTGTGTTTTGTACACGACGTTTCGGGGAAATCTCATCCCCCATTCTCCAGTGCTTTTTTGATTTGTCGGGCAACACTGCGTGTGATCCGTCCGGTGGGTGCCGTATATATATCCGTTGTAGTAGTGGTGAGCGCGGGGGCCGGGCGCCCACGGCACATATTACACCCGCGAGAACCTGCGAATTAATATCATCTATTTATTTATTTACACTTTGTGTAAACAACTGCCCGAACGTTAATGTCTTTTCAATTTGCTGACGTCACTAATATCGTGGAACTAAGTAATATACGTGTGCGCGTCTCTCAGTTCGAGTTGAATCTTTGTAGCGGACGGACGTGTTGCTGTCCGTTGAAATTAAAATATTCGTATTTATTCCAAGTACAATATTTCTTAATTATTAATTGTTATTCGTGTTTCTTCTAACTACGATATTATCTGTACATTCGTATGGTAATTAATTGGTCGTACTTTTTTCGTCCAAAAACTTTCCGATTTTGATTATTTCGTTTGAATTGTGTTGTCCTCGTGACAACACATACATACATACACTTAAGTTGCTGTTTCTTGGGGAAATTACCTATCAATTCGAATTTCTTCTACCTGCAGTTTTACCTGTAATTTTTTCCGGTCGGATTCAATATGAATACATGCTATTCAGTTAGTTTTCATTTGCTATTGGGCAAGCGAGGTATACGGTAGTGCGAGTACTATCCCTAGAGCTCGTATGCTTGTCAGGTTCTCGCTTCTTATTTGACATCAGACTCGGTCTGGTGGGTGCTCTAATGGCATGGTTCCGATGACACCAAAATACCTCTGTATGAGGTCTATCAAAGGGTTGGGAGCGCTTGGCGCCCATATGAGTATCGAAGTGGTAGTCTCAAGCTTTCGTATACCTCGTTTAGTCTAATATTATTTCATATTTATTACTAAAAATGTATTCATATTGGATAATTGTGTCGTTTCTTCAACTGATTTGTGTCACTAAGTTTGGTATGTGCTTTTTCGAGTGTGGTTTTCAAATTTCGATAAGTTTCTAACACAGAATTGTAAGGTTCTAATGAGGTTCTTGGTCGGTATAATTACGACATGTACTTATGTATGTACCTACATACATATGTATGTTTGAGGGAAGTGTGAGTTAAAGTATAGTGTGGTTTGTCATGTTATGTTATTCGTTTGTCCCAAGTTTTCCTATTGCCAAGGGTTTTTGAACTATTGTTGTCGTCGTTCTGACAACACTTACACTTAAGTATCTGTTTCTTGAAAGAGGAGGAGAGAGGGTCATTACCTCAAGTTTGTTGTAACTACAGAATCCAATGGTACTTAGTCTCAAAAGTACTTACATAATATTTATGTTGGATAAGTTGTGTCGTTTCTTCAACTGATTCGTTTTACTAAATTTTATCGTTGCCTTTTCTTGTGGTTTCCAAAATTTTCGGCAAGTTTTTAACGAGGTTTTAATGTTGTTCTTATTATGGTCTTTCTTATCAATTTTCTTTTTACACAAGACGGATATAAGTACGCAATATGAACACGATCGGCATTTTATGGAGTGTATATTCCCCGTTCTCTTATGTTCGTGTGTCTTCTAACTACCATATTTCCCGCACATACTCTCTCCCGTGTACTAAAAAAAAAGGCTAGTCAATGACATTGACAGGTAAACATCAAATCCCCTAACTCCATTTTCTATTGAAAGAATTATTTTAATTTCAAAGTTAACAGATACATACTTACATGTTTATTCATAATCTGATCAAGCTATTACATGATAATATGCCTAATATCTTTGTCTTTGTCGGATATTTTGTTCTAGCGTTTCGTGTTTTAGCTATTTACTATACTGCAAAATGTGGTTATTAGACGCGCGAAATTTGAATACTTTATAAAGTTAAAAAGAATATTTTTTGTTAAAATATATGTGAATATAATGTTGTCGGCCTATGTATCGATACTTACTTTGGTTAAATGTGCATATAATAAAGATATGACTTAAATATTTTCAGCTACAAATATTGTCAACGAAGGATTGAACGAAACATACATACAAATAAACATATTGCTTATGTTCATCCAAGGCTCATCCTCCACAACATACATGTATCATGTGTTCATAAATGCTTGAGATCAAGGTCAAATTAAACGCGCGAAATTAAAAGTTTAAGTTCAGTAAAATAAATTTCTCTATTTTTATACATGACATAGATTGGTTGTCATATTGTTTATGTCACGTTCTTGTCTATTTTCGCCTAAAATTTATATTGCTTCTTGTTCGTTGCTTTTTCGTGTTGTTGTTTTGAATATTTTAAAAACCTGTTCTTTTAAGAGCTATTGAAGGTATTTTAATCTAATAAAATAAGACTGCAATGCATTTTGTATCAATATTACGCATTTACTTTTCAATTTTGTTAAAAGAATGGCGTCTGTCTCTGCATCGTTGTTTTCTGAACCGTATAAACAATATTATTTTATTTCAGTAAAGAAAGAAACTGTATTTTGAAATGGAAGTCTACTGGAAGAGCATCAAAGCTAACGTATGCAACAATGAATAATATTGAACACCGCATGGTAGTTAGTCCAAAGAAATCCTTACGTAGGCTATGGTTCTCATTTCAAACATTTATGAACGCATTTATTTTAGCAGTTTCCCACGTTTGGGAACTGTTGTTGAACGAACTGTGGAGGTGACAAACGTCAGCGGTATCACATGTCAATGGTGGCAAGCGTCATGAGTGACAAACATTCTATGACAACGGTGGAAAATATCAACAGTGGTGAAGATGGGCGAAGATGAAATACGTTAACGGTAATAAACGTCATTGATGACAAAACCTCAACGGTCATCGTCACTTGAATTAGTGTGAGGCGTGTGAGGTTGTCATTTGCAAAAAAGGGGTAACATTGTTTGGGAACGCAGTATATGTAAGTATTTTTTTGAAATCGTTATATATTCAGTTCATATCTGTTTCCTCTTGTTTTGCAACGTTTCTACGTCAAACGTTGGCGTAATGTACATATATGTAAGTATAATTCCTTATTTGACTTAACAAGCACTATTTTTCTCAGTTAATTGAAATAAACTTGTACCTACAAAGTTTGATTACGTAAAGTTTGTTGCATTTCTATTGCTCTATATGTTTCTAATTTTATCAAAAACGATCTTCAATGGGAGGTTATGTTGATTATTCCTACCCCTATGGATACTTCGATTCATATTCAGCCTCTTTGGCAGGATTCAATGTTTGTTGATCGCGTTGTACTTTCTATGCACCTACAAAATAACGTTATCTTCTACAAATAATCTCGTCATTCAGTAAACGCAACTAGTAAATTCGTAAATTCTTTTTTTTAAATAAATAAAATTTATTTTCCAACTAAAACATACGATACATTGTTTAAATACAAGATTGATAGTTACTTATAGAAAATGTCATAGTTATTTATAACTTACAAATACATTTAATGTACATGTTTACAAACATTAAATTGTAGATATATGCATTTATACAATACAAAATATATATTCACATTATACATTTATCATATGTATATTATAATCAATTTTATATACATTATATAGTTTCTATAATAAAGTAGTGTGTATTTTCTATATTTATTATGTATGTATTTACGTGATAATAAATAGGTATAGATCGCTTTCATCACAATGAAAATGAAACCAAAAGTTTTCAACATTCATATTCACATCATCTTCTGTTTTAACGATTGTCTCTAAAGTTATATAAATCTTTATACCTTAATATTTACATCAATATCAGGACATATACTGAGCTTGTACTTAGAGTCAAAACCCACGAAATAATATTATTAATAATAATAACTTTTCTAACCAGAAAGTCGCAAAATAACATGAGTAATGCGAAACCATTTTCAACACTTGTAATAATTTTCTATTTAGTTACTTGTAATTACATATTTACAATATAAACCTAACCTGTCAAATTTTAATTGTCAATATTGGAAATGAAAATTTCTTAAAAATTGTATTTATAGCCATTACTATGTTGTTAAATGGGTTTCTTATCTAAGAGTGGGTTTTAGTATTAAGTAAAAGCACTGTAAATTTAAAAAAACAAGTTAGAACTTTATACAGGTGGCTGACGAAATCATGCTTATCACAGGCCTGTATATACATATATCTAATAGATTAGTTCAATCAAATTTAATCATTACTCTCATTATTCATTCCAAATGCTTTGTCACAAATGAATCCTTTTTTCTGGGCGAGCCCGATTATGGGGGGAATGTGTTTAAACAGTGTTGTAAAAGATTCTAGAAGAAAATGCGTTTTTTGCGATTTCTGGATGTCACAATTTTGCAAACGCCTACTGTGATTCAGTGTGTTTGTTGGCTAAAATATGAAATGTTTCAGCGGGATTGTAAAAAGTATTTGTAGGGAATAATAAAGGCAGACAGTCTTGAAGTATGTAGTGGTGTTTATCGTTTTCAGGCGCAGAACAGGCAACATTCAAACTGCAGAATTTCAAGGTTACCTGTATTGTAGATTGTCTTGAATATTGTAGAATAGAGTCATAAGTCTTTATCTTATCACTATGGTAGCTGATTGAGGTAACTAAGCTAGCTAAAAATCTTGAGTAGTCTGCTGTTTAAGAATGGTTTAGAGGGTGCATCATATGTTCTAGTCTGTACCTCTTAATAGCAAGTGTTGTTCGTAAAGCGGACACATGTTTGTCTTTGGTAGTTGAGTGTTTTCAAAATTATTGAGGACAAAGGGAAGCGGTTTTTTTGCAACTATATGTCTTATGGTAAGTAGATGGTTCTAGTGTTTCATGGAGAATCCTCCAAAGGAGACAGTTTGCTCGACTTTGCGTTAGCATTCAGCTTCGTAACATGGTAGTTTGTACAAGATATTCCAGTTTGGCGTAAACCCTGAACTGTGTTCACTCATATTTTTTAGATAGACCATTTTCCATAAAATGTGTTAACATTACATAACATGCCTTGGTGGACCTATTAGAGCTTGTTATCCTCAAAATTTCCTCTTGTGACCGGAATACTTTATATTAGTAACATCCACTGGTAACATACGCCGACAGTACCGACATTTCGTCATTGAAGAAAGCCACCGTGACTTGCTGATATTTTCTGAGGTCGGTCGATGGCATATCCAAATGGTCTCGAGTGTGGTGTCTCAAAATTAATGCCAAACTGTTAGGTTTTCTATGGTACGAAATCCTTTCCGAAACACTACCTCTATTTTAGTGATGAGTGACAATCGTGGAAGCCTCGAGTACATATTTAGGAAATATTTTTTTAAATTTAGGAAGCATTTTTTCCAGCATGGCTAGCAAAGTGTGGTCTATGCCTTATGCTGGAAAATCTATCTTTTTTTAGGGCTTATTTACTTGGTGGAGTGTGTGCTATGAAAGAGCTACTGTTCTTGACGGCTCATTTATTTGGGCCAATGCATCCTTAAGTTTCAAAAGAAAAGATATTTTACAGAAATCTCCTGCTATAGACTAGGACAATTAGCTCACCCGCCCATGGCCAAGAGAAAAACCTGATTTGATTTTGAACTTCCCATACTGATGTCACGGTGTTGGCCTAGGGTACTCTGGAAAGGGCTTGTCGGTGAGAGACCCCACTGATAGAATACCTTGGTGAGTTTGGTCGAGACAGGCGTCCTTGTGCAAGAAGAACTATAATATAATAATATTTGTCAGGATTGAGTCATCTCTTTGAAGATAATTTAACATTTGACGACGGCGACGGTGGGTAAAAAAGGGAGAAAAAGACGTAAAAAAGTACCTAAATGAGCTGTAAAAGAATTATTAAAATAAAACTGTTAATGCTTAAAAAGCCATTTTAAATACAGACGCTCACAAAGTCAGAAGTGGGATACGAGACGTAGATACGTACGAAGAAAAAGTAGTAACATGTCGAACGAAAAAGTGAGGTTACCGGCTCCAACAACATGTGGAAGAAATAGTAAAGAAATACGAAACCAATCTGAGAATAATGATGGCACAAGTCACGAACATGCTCCAAACGCTACAACAGAATGATGATGAATTAAAAGAGTCACAGAAAGAACAAGAACCAAAGGCGTATAATGACATTGCGGAACAAATTCCAGAGTTTGACAATAAAATTGGAACATACGATGTAAACGATTGGCTTCACCGAATAGACGGATTAAATTCCATGTACAAATTAGATGATAAAATAATGAAGTACTGGCTATGAACAAACAGAAAGGAAATGTCAAAATATTGTACGATTCAAACGTTTAGAATTATATGAAAGAATGGAGTACATTAAAGGTTGAACGTACTTATGATTATGGAAATATGATTGACAAATTAAGAAATCGTAAACGCACCAATTCAAGAGTACTACCAGGAAAAAATATTCGATGGGCAGGACAATATGGTTAGATGACAAAGAAGTAATAAATCATATCATATAGGGTATTGAAAATTTCACAATACGCACCCAATTAATAACATCTCAATGTGCAACGTTAAAAGATTTATTTAAATTACTATACTTACTGGGAAATTAAATGCAAGAACCTCTGAAAAAGATAACTACTGATTCCACCATGTAAAATTTGCAAGAAAACTGCACATGTGACAGAAGTTTGCTATTTTAGAAAAGAAGGAAACATTAAGGCTCTATGTTGATACCTAAGAAACAACGCCCCCCATGTTACAGGTCTAACAAAGCAGGACATACTGCAAAGTTTTGTATCCGGAAAGAGGAACGCAAAGCACCACAGGCTAGTTTTGCAACTCACATGACGGTAAGCGTTGAAAATATTTACAAATTTCATAAAGCATGGCAGATGTCATTAGCCAAATAAAATGCCAAGAGCTAGAGTTCTGTATATTAGTCCCTTTAAATAGCACCAAGCTTCATTGTAACACGAAAGCAGTTGTGGATACCTTAATAGATGAGAAACCACATGAACTCGTTGCGGTTGTTGTCCCAGATGGTGCGATGGCAACAGATGTCTTTTTGGGACAAGTAAGTAAAGTAAAATGAACTTAGACTTACACGGTGTTTCATTTTTTTCTGATAACGCGAATATTGAAATTAATCAAATGGTGAATATACAAACTGAACAAAATGAGTTGCCATTAAAGCTCAATCAGGTCAGGAAGCTCTAAGGGGGACCACTTCGGTCGACGCCCCTGGCGTACAAAGCCACTCACACATCATCAGAATGTAGGAAATTGATTTAACAGAAACTTATATGAACTTTCATTGTAGTTGGAAATAATTCATTTTGCTCCAAGTGTAATATTAGTAACTGCGATCCACGACACTTATACCAGGCCTTACATTTAGTCTGGCAAAAAGACTATTCTAGATCCAGTCCATTATTTAATAGAAGCTGGAGATGAATTTTGTAGAAAGTTGTGTAAAAAGTGCCATCCCCAAATTTGTACCAACCCAATTATATCCATGTAATGCATTCATAAGATCTAAAATTTTTTTTGGAGACTGCAGCGGAGCAGATATGTATTGGATTGCAACTACTGAAAAAACTATGGAGAAGACGTTATGTTAGAAGAATTCAGAAAATCTGATCCTGAAGACGCGGACTTTATTTCTGCTATATATGATGATTAAAATGAGCAAAGTTCATAAATGATTACTGAAATAACTAACATAAAAGGAAAATTGGAAGCAATAGTAGTAGTAACGTTTTCTTCAGAATCTTTTACTAACATCGAGTATACTAGTCAACAAATAAAGCGTTTTGATCGAATTACTGACAATTCTTTGATTTGTGCGTTAAATAGATATTCTCCAATAACAGAAACTTCTTCTAAACACTATAAAATAGTCAACAAGAGTCAAATTTCGTTACAATGTCATAGTCTATAGAAGAATAAGACCTTAAATACCATAATCTCACTATGGTGCTTAAGATCATCACGATACCGTTTCCATCCTTAACCACCTTTCCCCTCTTGTACAACTTGAATTAATTTATCCCTTTACTTTGAAAATACCATCACCTTTGCTGCCTAAGTAAGATGGCCAACCTTGCCTGTTCATGTCTAAGAATTTCGCGCATCTCTCGCCTTTTCTCGGTGAGTGACATTTGCATTCGATCCTTACCCTGTACACCGTCATTTGACCTAAACTTAAACGAGCAACTTGATTGTAATAGGGAAAACTTTGATCCCGTGTATCTTGGTCTTCATCGGTTTTCCTATTCTGTTTGAATTGTTCCTCGATGCATTCTTTCCTAAACAATTCTTCCAATGTTGATTTCTGGTAACTTATAATTTTTTCTGGAAAAATTCGGATTAATTTGAAATAAGTATATAAGAAAATATTTTGGATATACCTTTAGATGCTAGCGCTTTCGTTAATTTATCACTTATACATTGGACATCTCTCTCTAGAACTAATTGGGCTCCTTTAATCGGGGGTAGCCAATACGTTAGGAAAATGAGGTCGATTGTGCTTCCAGCTGAATCAGGAGCTTGAGTCAAAGCACCTAAATTTAATTTTTGAGTATATTTCCACAATCTCTTCATTAGATAAACTTACCAACTGATGTTAATTTTGGTAGTCCAGTTATATTAATGGTGGCCTGCCTCTTTCCAAAACTATTATAGTGATTCTCTCTATCGTTTAACTCCTTTTCGGATTCAAGTTTCCACAGATTTTCCGATGCGTTAAACGCACCTTTCTTTTCTTCCTCAAGAGTCCTCTCTACATCTACCTTTTCTTTATTTCTGTCTTTGTGCGGGAATAAATCTCGCTGTTCAAATCTCGACCGTCTGAGTTGTTGCTCTCTAGTTTTAAAATAGGTGTCTTTAAGGATGTCATCAGGAAGAGCGTTCAAATCATGTAGTAAACGATCTTTTGCGTTCCTCACGTTTCTGTACTCATAGATGCCATTTTTGGTCATATCTGCTAAATTCTTCTTTTGGGTTTTGCTTGTAGTTTCCGTAGATTTTTCTCTGTTGTCGTTATGGTCTTTATTTCTGCTGCGAGCATCTCTATTTCCATTATCTAGGTTGTCGTCTAATGGTTTTCGTTGAGAATATAAGTTAATGGATTCTGTCATGTCTGGGTAGTCTGAATTATAGTCCGGTTCAAATTCTTCTTGGGGGTATTGTGTGTTGTCGTGAGCTTCCTGAAAAATATAGATTAGCTACATGTTTTTGAGGTCTTTTTGATTATTGTACTTAACAATGACCATGTTTTGGGAAGAAATAAACAAAATATCGAGAACATTGAAGCATCAGACGAATATGTAAAGGCTCTTACGTGCATATAATGCCACAAATCAAAAAAACCTAAAAGATTATGGTGACTATGCAAGTACAGGTGACAATTTTAGAAGTTCCAAGGCAAATAGTTGTCTCTTTATTTTGAGTATGACTGAGATATAAATTCATGATTGCACACCATAAAGACCAAAACGCAGTCCAAACAATAAGAAATTCTGATCATGCTTCAGAAGAAGAGAACCAGTTTTGTTGGTTATTTAACAGAGTGACGGGCAAAGTCTTTTTGGAATGCTTAGGCACATATGACGAATATCAGCTGGAGGAGTTAGCAGGCCCTTGCCCCTCACATCAAGGTTATTGAAGGAAAGGCTTTCTAAAAGAAACAATTTTACAAAAGCAATGCCTAGATTTTTTCGTGGCACATAGATATAGACCAAGCAGTCCCTACCTAAGTGTGTGCAAAAGTCAAATTTACAGATTCCGTATATCAATGAAAATTTTTTGGACCTTATAGCTTTGAGTTATCATGAGTTGTCACTAAGCCATCCAAGTAGTGATAGAAATTTGAACAAAAATGAAATCTTAAAAACATCAAAGATTCACATAAGTTCTCACACAAATTAATATCCAGACAATTCCTGCTTCCATACAGGATCTTCAGATTATTGTGACACAACTGAATGAAGTGGGAAATATGTTCTGTTTGAAAACGTTTTATACTCAGAAGTAGGCATAAATTAATCGTCAAGCAGAACCACTACTCGGGGTTTTACTGCTGATTTGAAGGTAATGTTTTTTAGCTGCAAAACATTTCTATTCATGTATGAGCATGTGAAAGTATAATACAGTTGGATGCTATTCATTTTATCCACAGACTTGTCAAAATAACTAGAAGAGAGAGTAGTCCGTTAACACCAAAAGAGTGAACCTGTAGTCAATGACACGCAAAAGATTTACAACCTGAACGAAATCCTGACGGATTCGCAGACAATGAATTAAGTAAAAAAATCCAAATTTGATTACTGGCCGCTTTTTCTAACCAACAAGCAGAATATTCTCGAGCAAGTCATTACATCTGGATTCTAAAATAGCTCCATTCAGAACTTCTCTAGTTACCAACAATAAATTCGTTCAAACTTTATTCTGTCAAACCATAATTAGAACTAAGCTTTGGAAAAATTTTATCATTGGGTAACCCTCTCATCAGTTCATCATACTTTTTGGCGTCTTTCAGGGGAGCTGGTCCTGCAATCTCATTTTTGTTTTCAAAAATCTGACACAAACTAGGGTCTTAGGTATTCAGAAATGCAGAAGAAGAAGAAGAGGAGAGGAAAGCGATTATTTTATTTGTTAAAACCGACTTGTGGGAGCCCTTTACTGTTCTTAAGACAGAAGATTGAGGTCGCCCATATTGCATCAAAGCTATTACGTTAGGTTGGTACTGATCTTTCTTTGTGGGATTTAAGGCCATATTTTATATTACTATGACTATAAAATAACAAAAAAAGAAAACTATTGCTACTGTCTCTTACCATATTTCTAGCTCTAGAATTCAGATATTCATCATCTATAGCCTGCGTAGCCTTGTGCCTATAATTTGGCACATCCGTTTTATGTTTGACATTCATTGGTTCAGTTTTCGCCTTGTAAGTTGTGTCAACAGGTGGCGTTACAAGGAGATGCTGTGCAGCAAATTCAGGATGTAGTGTCAAGTACTCTTTAGCTTCTTCCAGTGGAGTCCTGCTATTATTGTATTCCAGAAATAATCTCTGATCTATAAAGAAAAATGATTTCGATATGAATTGTACACTTTTACTTTAAAATAATTACCCGAGTTGTAAATTTGTAAACCGGGAGGTTGATCGTATTGATTTAAAGCGTTCAATTTGGTAAACATCGAAGAATTAAAACGGAGTTTGCAAATATCGGCGTGGTTCTGTTGTTTTGTCGTGCTGCCTGATATAAATTCGTACATATCTTGATGACCTTCGTAATTTCTACAATCAGCAGTCCAAAATAGAAACCAATCTAATCCTCTGTTCTCCATCGATAAAGTCAATCCTCCCATTTGGGAACCAACGCTATCCACAATCGGGGTGCTGTAAATTGGATTACCAGTTCTCCCATCAATAATATATCCCTGCAATTGACAGATATAGTGAAATTAAAAATTATCAATTAAATTGTAATACCTGGCTGTAATAATAGACGGGGAAACCAGATCCTGTCTGGTATTTGATGAAAAAATCCGTAACATTATCCTCATTAAAATATCCCGGGGTTGGTATACTTAACGTTTCCGAATTTGGAACAGTGAAGTTCCATATTTGTTTGAATGTGCTGCCATCTATAGCGAGCGTAGTAGAATTAAAAAGTGAAATAATAATGTCGGTAATATTATCTCCGGTAATATCAACGAGAACCGCTGGCGACATTACACCTTTTGATTGGTCTTGGAACAAAGTGGTGACATTTTCCTAAAATAATTATTGTTGCACATTTTATCCTAATATGAATTAAAAGAGTTTACCAAATAACCTTGCGCGACTTCGTGCAAAGGAACTACGCTCAAATTTCCACCAGATGTTGGACTACCAGTACCAAAAATTACGTATACATCACGATCATTGTATAATAATTGCGGCAGATAAAACGTTTCCAAATTCGGAGTCGTTTCAACTCGCTTAATTTCTTCGCCAGTTCGGCCAGATACCAAAATTAAATGGCCAGTTTTTGCTATATCTAATTTAATAACAATTTAATTTAAATTTATTTAAGATATAATGTGCAATACCTGTTTGGGAGGTATGTGCTGTTAAAATATCGTCCACACCGTCATTATCTTGATCTAAAATGTAATTCGCCATATAGCTGTCGATAATTAGAGGTTGATCTGGTGTGAATTTATTATCAAATTCCCAGATTATAGATCCATTTCGAGAATCTATCATACAGAATATCTGCAATGGACAAATATACGTTAGTATCATGAATAGTTTGATTGATTGACTAGCAGACTTACTCCTGCCTTTCCTGTAACTAAACAATCGGGGGTACCATCACCATTAACATCAACAGTACAGTATATAATAAAGACAGAATGAGGAAGCCATCTTCTCCACAGTATCTCGCCATTTGAACCGTTTAAAGCTATCAAGCCTCCACCACAAGGAGGTTCTATGTTGAAGAACATTTTACAAAAGATATCAGGATTGATATCATAATTACCACCTATAAAAGTCAACATTTTTATTTAATTGCATAATATACAGAGCGTTTGAAATGTGTAGAACACAAACATATGTGATATATTTCAGTAATTACGCATATTCTGGGATTTTTTCAGTACTCTGTTATTTATAACCAACTTAGACTGAAATCTCTATGAATTCTCCGTTCAAGTCCTCAGATTTTCCCAAACAGTCTTTGGGAAGTCTGCAGCTCTACAACCATTACCTTGCTTGAATCAATACTTTTTTCTGAAATACACCTTCTGATAGTGGTACTAAGATTGGTACTAATTGGGCCATAATTGTCCATTTAATTACTATCACCAAAGCACTGTTACATTGATAAATAGGCATTTCCTGGCTGTGCAGTATTGTGCCTCGGGATTTGCCGGTTTGGCAGGCAAATTGGTTACAATTGGGAGACATTCTACTTGATCTTCTTTCATATGATCCTTATGGAGCATGTTTTAAATCTAATCTGGTGGTGGGTAAACATATCGAATAACACATCTTCACATGCATGGAATATATCCTTGGATATAATTTGCCTTAAAGAATTTGGTAGTACGATAGTGGCATCTCTGGTTAGTGCTGGAAGATCTATAATTTTCTGGAGATTTGTAAGATCTAAATGTTCTAATTACTCGTTTTAATTTTAAAGACTCAGTTGCTAAAAGATAATGCAAGGCTAACGTTTACGAGATATTACGTAAAATGCTTTCCGTTCTAGGTTGCAGAAGTATACAAATGACGTCTTGAGATTGCTAGGACGACAAACGGTTTTAGCTAAAGAAGCATAAAAGTTAACCGTGCAAGTAATAAGTTGCGCAACTGATTCGAAATATTAATTGCAATGACTTGATGTTCAGAATTTGGTCTATTATTGTTTTTGGACAGTGTAGAACAATATGGATCTAAATGGCAACTAAGATTAAGAAGGCAAAGGCTTCAAGTTCTTCTGACGGAATTTATGAATAAAGTTGAAATAAAAATTAAAAAAAAATGCTATATTCGTAATCTTTGCTGCTTCAGCAGTAGACAAGTTTGCTATCTATAAATGCAAGCTACCTGAAGTATCTCCTGGTCTACCAGGATGCCAATATTCTAAATCTAAAACTGGACAATTTTATTTGTTTTTATTTGAAGAATAGTTTCTGCAAATAATATTTCTTTATTTTACCAGAAAATAAGGTAATAAATAGTTAAAATGTGTTTCAGCATTTATTTGGTCCTAGCAGTCTCCAGGAAATAAAGTATTGGCGATACTAAACAAATGTTCGCTGGATCTCTTGGTGCCGACGCATTATCAAGGCAATAATCAAACTGTGTTTTATTATCCCTTTGATAATGACAGCATTGCTGTCAAAACGCGTTGGCAATTATCCAAGTGTTGGTGTCCTGTGGGTGATAGTGAATTTGTGTTCTGATATTACTACAACAGAAAGGGTAGATCAACAACTGACCAAGTATTTACGCCGAAACCAATTTTAATAGGATGTTATGAACAAAATATCCCTACAAGCATGCTATTCGTAGATTTCAAAGGAGCGTATGACAACATAAACAGAATAAAATGAATTAAATGCATCACTACGGAATACAAGCAAGCACTGCATTGAGGTTCCAACGGAAAGTAAGCAAAACCTTTACAATGGATAAAGGACTTGGCGAAGGAAAGCCTCTGTCGACAACCTTGTTCAACTTGGTGCTAGAAGAGATTATAAGGAAGAGTAGGATTAACCGAGAAGGGACGCTATCCAACAAAAATCATCAATGCTGATGATTTGGTACTCTCGCGAGAAGCAGGAAAGAACTAGGAAACATTACAAAATGATTGATTAGAACGGCTAAAACGTTCGGGCTGCAATTGAACTCTGAGAAAACGAAATTTATGGAACTTAGAACAGTACAAGAAATAACAGGGAACAAAATCTGCAACTGCAAATACAAACGGACAACGTATGCGAGTTTGAAGAAGTCAAGGACTACATGTACTTAGGGGTATAGATAACTACTAAATGCGAAGAAAATAAAGAAATAGACTTGCGGATAGCAAAGTGTAATAATTGTTTACGAGGGCTCCACAAACTTACTCAGAAAGCCCAGCAAAAGTTAGACATCCAGGAGAGGAAAATATTAAGAAGAATTTTTGGAGGAAAAAAGACGTAACTAGGATGGGAAAGAAGGATGAAGACGGAATTGTATGAATTGTTTGAAGACAAACCTTTGAAGGAACCTCAAGGGAAGAGGAAAAGTGATGGACCGCGGAAAAGATAGAGGGACGCAATAGAGGAAGGAGGACGCAGAAAGGAATGGAAGAGAGTAACACAGCTTTATAATATAGTCCCCAGAAAACCCAATCATTGCAGTTATACAACCATCTAATAAAAAAAGATAAATGTAGGTGTGTTCCAAGGCAATTTTTTGAATACCACTGGTTTAATGACCAAAGATTAATGACCAAATAATTAAGACTCAACTGAACACTCCTATGGATAATGGTTTTGGAAGTTTCCAGTTTTTGGTCTAAATCAAATGTAATCTATTTCAGAAGAAAACATAAATTGAAGCTTCATAGGTCTCCAGAAATTTCTGTAATTATTGGAATTATTGGAATTATTGGAATTATTTGGAAATTTTGCATCATCCAGATAGTGAGGATTAATCTGGTTTCAAATTGGAAATGTAAGGCTTTAAAAACGTATATGGTGTGGATTCTCTTACTGTTAAAGCAAGTCTGATCGTAATGGATTGGTGGGTATGGAATTAATTTCTTTGATAAAATCAGAACTATTCCATAAATACATACATTTCAGCAAGTTTCAAAAGTTTGTACTTTGGGCAATAGTATTTCATCAAGCAATTACCCATCAATTGCGTATTTACTGAAATATATCTACTGAATATCTTTGGACTACTGTATGTTTCTTATAATAATAAGGGTCGTACCGGTCCCATAACCAAAAATAACATCATCTATTCCATCCGAAGTAACATCCAGAATCCTAACAGCCGATTCTGATGTCAATTTTGGAAGACTCACAGTCCAAACGTCAGTTACTACCAATTCACTGCAAGGCAACAGTTTCTCCGTGAAACATTCTCTGGTCTTAGAGATAAACCAGTTTTTCAGTTTGTCTATCGGTAGAGGAAATAGTGATACTAGGATTACTACTAATGCTATTAAACCTGAAAAATTGGAAAATGTTATATACCTACTAACAAAAATATAAATTAAATATTTGGTTTTTTGGCTATGATTAGCCAGAAATATTGATTGAAATATTTTTAATATTGGTTGCAAATATGGCCAGATAAGAATTGTATAATATTATCAAAAATTAATTATTCATTTATCTCTTAACAAGCGATATGATAGGGATAAAATTGTATTCAATATTGTTCTGTAGCTTTTACTATTTGCAGTACGTCTGCCATAAATTAGTACAGCAAAATATTACCTGAAACTGAGACCAAAAAAAGGTGAGTCAGTTTTTTAATAATATTTTTAGAAATATTGTGAAATTGCCCCTTTTTTTCAGGTAACACTAGTACGATCGAGAAAATTAAAATTAAATGTTTTGTAATGGTAAATAATCATTTCATTGTTGTATTTTATTATTTTTCATATTACAGAACATTTAATTCTAGCTAGTTTCCTTTCAGAAAATACTTTTTGATAAAAAAAATACTTAGCTGCATCCATATATTGTGCTCTTTTTATTCTTCTTTATTAACATTAAACATTATAATTACATCACTAGTCAGTACAGTAAACTTCGGTTTGTTTAGCAGTAGTAGTACTTGCTTAATAAACCTAGCAATTTGTAGAAAGCTAATTCTGTACCGATTAGTTGCAGGAACTCCTACTGATTACAAAAAGTTATCATACTTCAACTTGTATTTACTAAATATTATAAAAATAAAGTTTACCTGAATATTTGCAATTACTTTACACTCCATAGCTTACTCTTTATAGAAATACACTCACTGGCATTAGAAGTGTTACACCATGTAGATAAGGTAGCAAAGTGGTTTGTAGGACATCATCAACATAACGCGCAGCTGTCGTACTGCCTCGAATAAACAGAAGTGGTAATCGGTTACCATCAGCAGTAGCCCCCAAACCATTACCCCAACAGTCCTGTGTACATGTTTCTCAACAGCAAACCCAATATGGCGTAGCCTTTCACGCCGGCGTCATACCCTTCTACGTCATCGTGCATACCTAGACACAATCACGATTCGTCGTTGAGGACAACATTATGTCATTCTGCTATCCAATGCTGCCGATGTCTGCACCAGTTCAGCAGTTGACCACAGTGGTTCGCAGTCAAGAGAAGCACTAATCGTGGACGGTATGACAAAAGTACAAAGACTCAAATACAGTGATATAGTGTACGCATAGTAACAGGTCTACTGTCTTCTCCAAACCATTGGCCAGCGATTTGATGCGTTGTAGCAAAACAGTCTTGTAGAGTTAGTGGTTTATCTACATATCTTGGCGCTTGGTACGCCTTGGCTGACAAGTTGGCCTTCTTGGTGAACCGCTACCTACTGCTGCCCACACACGACACACACATTACCGTCAACATCTCGATAGGCAACAATTCTACTCCTGTCAAACTCACTAATATGGTGATAATTTTGGCATAGTCAAACTCTAGGCATTTTGTTACGCTTAACACTTTTAGACGGAAAACGCAATAACAAAACTGTTCTATCTTAGTGAGCCCTCATGACTGTACTAATTTCTCCTTTGGGGTGTAACACTTCTAATGTCACTTAGTATATTATATAAGCATTTATTTTATGCTCCATAATTTATTCCTTTATTAAAATATATGTAATATAAACAAGTCGTATAGGGATACATGTGTTGATACAATAATCTAACATAAACAGATTGAAATCGCCATGCAAATGTACGTACCAATTAAAAGAATTAACCCGGAGAAGACGTAACAACAAGGGCGGCACAGTGACCAACACATAGGCCTGTTTTTTATACGAGATCCAAAATCTGATTTGGTAAGTTTGCGTCGTGGTGCCATTAACGGTCTCTTCACACCAACATCTTCAGCAAACTGTAAAATAGAAAAGAAATTAACATATTACAATTCATATATAATTTTTGTGGGTGAATATCTACAGGGCATATTAAAAATGGAATATGTTTGTATTAACTGCTCGGAGTTGTGGTGTTTTTGGTGTTACTGAAGTCTGTTTGTATTGTAAGAGTCTGTAGAGATTGAAATCACATTGTCTTTGGACATATAAAATAGTTTCAGTGACCTCACATTTTGGTCGACACAATTTGTGCAAGTGGTTTAGTTGAAAGTGGTAGCAAACTCTAAAGATAATGATGAATGAAAACTGAGCACATGAACTAGCAGAATAAGATGTCCTTTTTGTTTGAAGCCAACTTCAAGGTTAAACTGTCATCGTGACAGAACAGAAAAGAGAAGTGGTTTTCTTTGATATCCTGTAGCCTGCTCGTAAACCACCACCCCAACTATAGATAACTATCATGATTAATGACCAAAAAAAGCATTAAAAATATATAAGAAATAATAAACTAATGGCGTGCAAATAATATGACGTTGACGTTGACGTTTTGCGACTGTGACGTTTCCAAGACGCAAAAATAATGATTCATAAGTTCTATTGCGAATTGGAGGACATATAGATGACAATATAACGTAATCTGATTATTTGGAATAAGAACCAGAAAACATTCTGATAATCTCACAATAATCAACAAAAAACGCCAAAAATATCATTAAAACATAAGAGAACCATATCGTCGTAAACGTGGCAATATTTTGCGGGCAGTTTTCTTTGTATGTAGATATGACATTTCTTTATAAATACGTCATGTTGATGTCTTTTTTTTTAACAATCAAATCAACGCAACGGCGAAAACGCGTCATAAATGAAATTATAGTTAACTAGACTTAAACAAAATTAAGTTCATATCCAATATGTTATGACGTCAGTCACGACCATTAAAATGACGTCGTAGGGCTGTGGGACAGTGTCACGCATTTTTTCGTCAGTACGACGTCATCTTCATTTTAAAAAATTACATGATCTTGTTTACCTGGTTTTTAACATGATGGTGGATGTTATTCTCAAAGAAGTTGAATGAGGTAGCAAAAAATATGACACAGAAATTGATCTCAAAATGACGTGAAGATAGCAGTGCTTCAAATGACAAGTTACCTTGCTTTTTTTGGATTTAACTTCACCATGCTAAAGATCATGGTACAAAAACAAGTTTACTATGAAAGCATGATTTATAAAAGAATTTGACGAAACAAATTTGAACAATAATAATAATAGCAAATATGTATATGTGTTTAATATTTCAAAAACAATGACATCTGCATTACCTTATATCCATTTTTACCGTCTCGTATGAAAACTTCGTCTTCTACATCACTCATATCGTCTTCATCTAAGGAGACACTTTCACGAACTTCACCACCAAGACTCATTCCGGGGTAAGTAGCCATTTTACGGAATCTAGGAAGCTGAAGCAATAGAAAAAAGCATTTAATAATTTTAGAGATTTCTAATCAATGTTCTGCATTAATTTTGCATTTAACAATAAATATTGGAAGGGGTTATAAATATATAATTACCGGACGATATTCCGTTTCAATCATTATTGTAGAATCTACTAAAACGTATGTATTTCCTCGGAGACTGACTACCTTAATATGGCAGCATAAAAATTATACCGGAAACAAACTCGTGGTTTTTTGATAAGAAACGGCTCGTATTTTAATCAAAAGAATGAATTAATGAATGTGATACCTATTAAGATCGTTGGATTTAAATTAATACCACAAGTCGTGTTACTAAGATTAGCTGCAGATAAAAAATATTCATGGAAATACAGGGTATAGTTTTGGAATCTGTTTCTTTATGGCTAAGAGGATAATTTCTTCCATGACGCCGCAAATATTCAAAGGTCAACATATGTGTTAATGACGCAGCTGAAATCTATTAGCTATTTTTGGAAACTAAAATTAATATTCCATTTCCGTTCAAAATTTATCGTTTGCCATGCACTATACCACATTGTAACAACATTTAAAACTTAACAGAAGATTTAAATATATCAACATGGAAAATTTACCTTTACAAAAACGGTTTTTTTAGTATTTAACTTCTATTGTTCCTCTGTGAACATTTAATCTCCCAATAGTTGGTTTTTCCCACAATTTATTTTACGGGCACTTCGTATTTTAAATGTCGATGGTATACATTGCCGTCGACGTCTCTTGTCACCACCAACCATATGGCATAAGCGTCGAACTGCACATGTTCGAATCTATTGATTTTTTACTTTTGCGGCATATGTCGGAATTATATTTGAAAAGGACGTACATAAACAAATGAAATTGGCGGTAGTTGTAACGTAATTAAGCTGCAATGTTGGCGATATCGATTTATCTAAAACTTTCCTAGTCCAGTTTATTGATAAGAATTTGTTGATAAGAGCTGAAAGCACGTTCCAGACTTCGTTACGGCATTATTAATTAACTATGCAGCTACTAGTTCTCCGCATCGTTTTATTTAA
>SMLS01070026.1:0-23262 GCA_004785975.1 Popillia japonica
CGTGTGTACTCGCCTCCTCTTCGATAATAATAACAATAAATAATGACATAAAAAGGTGATGTTCAATGTCAAAGTCATCCTTATCGGTATCGGGTTTTATTGCAGTTCGGCGGGACTTTTTTTCGAGAATCTCCGGCTAGTTATCGATATGGTTTATTGTTTTTTGTCCTCTCCTTTTATTGCATCTAATAATGAATCATTTCGAGTTAAAAGCGAGAACTTTCCATTATTCGGTAGTAACTACATAGTTGGTAATATAATTTTTTCGACGCCAATCAGCGGCTCTCTCTCTGTCGGGCGTTAATCACCCAACATTGAACATTACGTAATAGGACGTTTTTAATATTCGACGAGCATTTAGGACACGTTTCGGGTCAATATCCTGCCGAACATTTGGCGAAATTAGCTGTACTCGACGCCGTACGAAATACCGGAGTCATTTTCGGCGTTAATTCTGATGGATTTTGTTTTTAAATTTAGTTTTTTTTTAAATTTAAATCTAAAATCAAATCATCAATAAAGTCATTACCTATAAAGCTGCTCAAAAACGTTGACAGCAGGATCGGTGAAACGTCAAAATGTAATGTCATTTAATGCAGTGTTACCAATACCACATTTAAACGTCACTTTTTTTGACAGCTGACTAGTGCATAAAACCTAATTGTAAATTGCTCTAATCTATAAGAGAATTTGCGAGATTATTATTATTTAATAATCATTGGACGGTTTGGTTTATTTCTCTCTTTTTAATACTCATGATTTCTTATTCTTTTCGGGTAAATGATCTAAAAAATTTTTGCTACCAATATTTGAAATTTGAAAGAAATTTGTATAGCACCTTTAGTGTTATGGTAGCATTGTATGCATAAAGCTAAAATATAGAAATATAAAATTGTTTTGAATCCTTTTGCAGTTTATTGGAGTGTATTGGATTCATTTCTTGCATGAAATTTATTTGGTATTATAAGTATTGTTTGTAGACCTTTGCAAGAAAATACTACCACTTCTTTCTTTGTTTCTATAAATTAAGATTTTAAATGTTGCAAGTTATGTTGGATTATTTTAGTCGTTTTAATTTTTTGTTTTTCAATTGTTGCCAACATCAAATTTGAATTGTGTTAAAGTTATGGTACCCCAATGTTTCCAGCCCCTCTTTACTTTTGCATAACTAAAATTTTTGTTGGCTGGTGCATAGTTTTAGTTCTTTATTCTATGAAAAGAGTAATTTAGAAAAACTGCTATCCAGTTTTTTACTCAAACTTTATCCTACTCTAACCACTTAACGACATAATCCGAATAAACTCGTTTTATATAATGAGTAAAATTTCCTTTATCTCGAGATATCTCGAGCCCACACACTCACTAGACCTCTTCCAAACCTTGACCACCGTTTGACAATGGATAATTTCTACAATTCTCCTGATTTAGCCGACCTGCTAATTCAAAACAAAACAGATGTATACGGTACCTTGAAAAAGAATCGTAAAGGTATACCTACAGATTTAAAAAGAAAAATTCTAAATGAAGGAGTCATTGAATACCAAAAAGGAATAACATTGAATGACAAAAAAGAAGTATATTTACTGTCGACAATCAATTGTTTGAAAAAATTACCCTTCAAAAACGCAACGAAGAAATTAGTAAGCCATAAGTGGTTCATAACTACAATGATACCATAAGTGGTGTAGATAGAGTAGATCAACATTTATCTACATACACCCTTCCTCGTAACAGAGGTAAAAAGTACTAGTTTTTTTTTATCACTTCATTAATTTGGACTTATGGAACTCCTTTGTATTCTAGTGTGTACGGTGGGAACAATGCTTTGGACTATAGCCTAGAACTTGTGCATGCTTTGATTGAACAGTACCGTAACACAACTAGACTTTCTGTGGACGACATTTTCCAGATTTAATTGCAGCAACCGCCAAAAAGCAGAACCCGACAAGACAAGGTGTTGTGTGTGCACGCAAAATTGATACCTACGGGAAAAAGGTCCGGAAAGAGTCAAGGTACTATTGCAAAGATTGTTCCCTTATGTGTTGTGCCATGTTTTCGCATATATCACACACTCGAGTTATTGATTTTATGGACTTTTCGATTAATATTTTTTACAAAATTTGGTTGATCTTTTGCAAAATATTTTTATATTATAATTAAGCACATTGACTTCTTTTCAAGTGAGCAATAAAAAAATAGATATTGACAAACAAGTGAAATATAATTTGGTCCTTACGCGGCTAGACAATTAAAATTTTTGAAGATTTTCTCAGGTTTTATCTGAACTTATTAGGTACGAAATGTCATAGATTTTACCTTATGGGTAATTGATGCAATTATTAAGATGCACGAAATTTTGCCCCCAACACCTTTCGCAACAATTTTCTGTTTGAAAATTAAATTTTGGAAAATTGAATTTTTCTTGATTTTTGATGCAATTTTGGAAAGTTACACCCTTTCGTGGGCTGGATAAAAATATTTTCTGTATACACACATTTGATATAAAAGTTTTGCTACATTATTTTGGCGAATTTTACAAACATGAGAGCCAGCCCGGCTGAATGTGTGTCCCTACTTCAAATGTCAAAATTGACAAGCTGTTAGATTGTAATAATCTTGTGTCAGTTTAGCTTGATATTGATTGCATTTAGAGGAAGCATATTTAATAGTTCTTTACTTGTAACTGTACCACTCATTGGCTTTTTCATGGATGCAAACCAGTATAAGGAGCTCCAATTAGTTGATTATTAACGCTAAAATAGGCTTAATAACTAAACTCGTGTTCAAAATTAACGCACCACGATAATTTTTTTAATTATCTCTTTACTATTGCGCTCATTATTCAAATTTAGTGTTAGGAAAATATATATGAAGATAATTAAGCAATATTGCATCGTAGAACATTTATTTCTAATTAAAATTTGAAGCAATACAAAACATTTGGCGATCAAGTACAAAAACTTAAGAATTATAAAAATCTCCCTAACTTTGCAAACTAAGAAAGTGCCCAAACTAACAAAAAACCTGAAGACTAATACTTCTTTCTCGAGCCCTTATAACCGCTTGCAATCGTCGGGGTAAGCTTGTTATTAAGTTCTAAATGATTTCTTGGGGAATGTTTTCCCATTCTAAGAGGACAACACGTTCCAACTCTTGTAGGTTTATTGGGACAGGTACATGACGTCGAACTGGTCTTTTTACAGCATCCTAAAGATGCTCTATCGGATTTAAGTCAGGAATGCGCGATGGCAACTCCAAGATTTGAATATTGACTTCATTTAAGTAATCTAACACACTCCTTGCGATGTGAGGTTTTGCATTATCTTGCATGAAAATAAACGTATTCCCTATAAATGGCGCAAACGACATCACGTGGTCTTGAATAATGTTTTCCAGATAGAATTCTGCATTCATAGACTGCGGACGTATAGGAACCAATTTTGTGCGTGTCTCGAAACATATTCCACCCAAAAAAATTTTCGAACCACCACCAAATGCTCCCTTGAAGAGATACAACGGTCATAAAATCTTTCTCCAGGTCTCTGCCAGACTCGATCGCGGCCATCTGGAGATTTTAGTCTTACTGTAGTTTCATCTGTGAACAAAACTGTTTTCCAGTCATCGATAGTCCACTGCACATGATCTCTAGCGAATCCTAGTCTACGTGATCTGTGATCTGCAGTAAGTAGTGGTGCAGTAGCAGGCCTTCTACTAACCAATCCAGTTTGCTTGTACTTGTACACTCTCTGTTTCGTAACACCTGTTGTCGGAGAAAGCGCTCATCAATTTGACTTGTACCCCGTTTCCTGCCCTGGCCAGGTCTTCTATGGCGTGTTCCGGTTTTCCAAATCTTCTATCCATTCGACTAATTGTTGAATGATGAACACCTAATAAATTGGCGACAAAACGCATAGTTTTTCCCTCTTCTAGCAAAATTGAAGCTTTAACATCAGCATTGTTTAAATGATGTGCTCGATCCATTTTTTTATAACTAAATTGTTAATTTTTGATCTAGCGAACTAACCCACTCATAAAAATAACCAACGCTTAAACAGCAACTTTAAGCAATACACTTATCAAACTGAAGAAATAAAGTCAACAAATTACTTAAACTTTTAACTTAGTCAAATTACATAAATACAATAGAAATCTGACAACAACAACTTGACAACACTTGACATAAGCCACCTAAGATTTCCGACAGTAAACGCTTTTATTTGGTCAATATTTTCTTAAATAATAAAAATAAGTCTAAAATGTAAGTGGTGCGTTAATTTTGAACAGGAGTTTTAAATAAACTTTTCCGTGTAGATAATAGAAACTTAAATTAAATCATTAAAAAAAAATGAATGCACAAAAATTCAAAATTTATAAACTAGACGTTTCGATGCCTATATAAGTGTCTTCCTCAGGAGCAAAAACTATGTATGAGCTTTCTGCTGCCAAACTTCTGCAAACAGTAAATTTTGAACAAGACCTCATTCACCCTTCATCTTTCTCTCTCTCTCTTTCTCTGTGTTGACATGTTAAATGTTAAACAAATATGCTTGATTATTCTAAATCTTGTCAGTTTGATATTTAATTAACAGAGAAGATTTTTGAAATTATCCTTTTGGAGTTGGTGTATTGAATACATTTCTTGTACATATAAAATTTATTTAAAATTTAGAGTAAAATGTCATTTGTCATTCTTTTTAAATTTTAAAACCTTCAACTGCTTCAGTTTTGCCAAAATAAAATTCGAATAGTTTAAAAAATCAATGTTCTTGCTTTTTGATAATTGAATCATTTAAACTTTATCCTTTTGCAGTTCTGGACAGTTAATTTTTTTTTTAAGTTGTTCCAGTTTTTTTTCTAAATTTCTTAAAACATTTCAATTCTTTTCTCTCAGGAGTAATTAAAGCAATTTAAAAGCGCCAAATATCGCTCGAACACCCTTTCCAAAAATTTTTTTTGAAAAAAAATTAAGTTTTGTTTTCCATTTTTTGCAGTTATAGCTTTTTATGGCATCGACAGTAACTTTTTTATTCCATGATGAGTAATTGATGCATTTAGTATTGGGGCGCACAAAATTTCGCCCCACCACCTCTCCCAACAATCTTATTTTCATCATTTAATTAATTTAATTAAATTTTGCAAATTTTTCTGCAGTTTTGCAAAGCTATTAGTATATTATGACACTAGTGCATAATCAGGCTTTTAAAGTACGAGTAACGAGTTTAAGCTACGACGCGAAGCGTTACGAGTGGTTTAAAAGCTAATTATGCACTGTGTCATACGATATTTCTTAGTATAAATGCAACAATAATTTTAACTAGAAGAAACCAAATCAATAATTTCAATACATTTTATCGAGTGATATGTGTCTCTATATTATGTCATTTGACATTTTACTTAATTATTAAACCTCATTGTTGTATTAATAATGTCGACAGAAACTCAAAAACTAGCTGCTGAAGCTGAATTAAGTTTAATACCTGCAAAGTCCAAGTAATAATTCAAATCAATAATTCCAATACATATTATCGAGTGACATGTATCTATATGTCATTTGACATTTCTCGACGTTTCACTGGACTATTAAACGCTTGGGATTGGCTGTTCCCAAGCAACCTTTATAGTACCGCGTGCGATAAAAGCCCGATTATGCACGCTTATGGGTGTGTTTTGATTGGTTTATGATGCATGCATACTAAAAAAAATTTTATTCCATGGATAGTAGCTAAAATTATTGAGGAAAGAAAAACTTGGCCGTCCCCCTTATTTTTCCTTAAAAAAAAGAATGAATTATTATTTTTATGGGTATATTTTGGGTGCTAGTAGTAGTAGGTGTGTTGTGTGTGTGTGATTGGATATGTTGCTGGATCATTTAATGAGGATTTAATGGGATGTATAGATACATATGTCTAACAAATTTTTAAGTATGTTTTGTTGAAATTTGCAGGTTTTTTTTTTTAATTTGTAAATCACTATAACTGTCAAACTTGTTCTGAATATCCTCTATTGTTTTAAGAAAACATAGCGCAACAATAGAACAATCTATTCTTCATATTATGCATTAAATTGAAGCTCAATATTAAAAATTACTATTATTATTGATCATTATATTAAAATTATTAAAAAAAATCCGATTATAATTTTAAACAGGAAAAAAAAGCAAAACAAACATTGTTCAGCGCTTAATAGCTACACAATTCTAAATTTTATTTATCGATAATTTTTTACAACCTCATAAATTCGATACCCAAATCTTATAATTGGCAATTACTAGCAGCAACACGCTTTGTCGTTTTTTTTTCGTCTTAAATTTCTGGGTGTTATATTAAATCTATTACTCAATTTCGAAATTGTTTTTTTTTCTCTATACTGTGCTACTGAAATGACAGGAAGTGACCCATTACATTCCGTAACTATTTGTTTATTGATAGCGGCTCATTTTCTAATCGCTATAATGAGCAGGTTTGTTTGAATTATTCGGCTGTATATATCGTATGTATGTACATACTTACATACAGTATAATTTTGACAGTACACTTATTAAAGGCACAGCTTTTGGGCGGGAGATATTCGTTTTCATAACAAAAAAGAAATACGAAAATTTTGGCGATTCACACATAGGTGTTAAAACATGAGAATAGGAGACCTTGAAACAATTTCATATATGTATGTATGCACCTACTTATATGTATGTATGTATACAAATAAATCACACTTTCAATTTTGTTCTTGTCTTGTCTTCTAAGAAACAATTACTCTTTTGTGTCTGCAGATTGTTATGCAAAATATTGGTACCAATCGTTTGTAACCTGGCTCTGAGTCTAGATTCCATCCATTATTATGCGCTCGTATTAGAGATGGTCGAAATGATCTCCGCGCGAATGACCAAAACATATCTGGCGAAAAAAATAAATTTTAGACGTTCCATTTGTCTTTGTCCAAACAAAGCATGAGTAAAACCGCGTTTTGGATGTTTTTCGTTTGTTTTTTTTTTCTGTTTTTATATACATATCTTTCGGTATTTCGTTTTCGTTTCAGCCAACATCGGAGCGGCATATACCTTCTTATATCTCTCCCCGCATACATATATGTATGTATGTATAAGAGTGCCCGGCACGTATATCATTAATCAAATTATCGCAAATAAAAGAGCACGAACGACATGACAAGTGTATTAGAGTCCTTTATTTTTAGATCTTTTTCTCCTCGATGCGTCGTTGTGTTTTTGTTTTTATTTTGTATTTGCAGATGAGAGAATTCGTGGTTATTGCTATTGAAGGACTGAAATTCAAGTCGTGACATGAATAAAATCAGAGGTAGTCATTCAAAGATTTTCCTCATTAGCATAATTTTTTTGCCATTAAGTAATTTTTAATAAATTAAAGTTCATAACGAGAAATAAACGAATTCTATTCGTTTAAGTAGTGGGATCTTACTGTGCCACATGATAGCGTATCATAATTTGATACAAAAATGTGAAAGTACACGATCTGTAACTGATTTACCATGATCAGGAAGACCAAGAATTACTGCCATTCATTCGCTATTTTTTACGTTTATTTTTTTTAATTGCACCTTTGAGTCGTCTCATTAACGTCATTTTCTTAATATTTTGTGGATGGTGGTAGTAGGTCCGCCATTTTATTTTTCATGAACACGTGGAAAGTTTTGTGTAGATCTGTCAACTCAGTCTTATATTTGCAACTGTTCAAACTAATATGGAAAAAAATCAAGTATCGTGCAGTGATTGAATTCTTATTTTTGGAAGGTGTAGAACCAAAACAGATTCGTGAACGATTGTTAAAAGTGTATAAGGACTCTTTACCTTCACTTGCAACAGTATATAACTGGCCTGCTGAGTTTAAACGTGGTCGTACAAGTCTTGAAGACGATCCACGTCAAGGACGTCCAAAAAGTGCATCACCACCAAAACTCATAGCAAAAATACAGGATATAATTTTGGAAGATCGTCGATTTACTGAGAGAAATCTTGTAGAGGCTCTAGACATCTCATTAGGCAGTGTAAGCCATATTTTAAGCGAAGTTTTGGGTTTCAAAAAAGCTGTGTGCACAATGGATGCCGCATTCGTTAACAATGGAACAAAAACACATTCGAATGCGAATTGCGACGTTTTAAAAAGGGATAAAAAGGATTTTGTACGTCGCTTCATCATATGGATGAGACTTGGGTCTATCACCATTATCCTGAATCAAAACAAAAGGCTGAAGAGTGGTGTGAACCTGGTTCTTCAGCTCCAAAACGAGTTCGTGTCCAAAAATCAGCAAAGAAGGTTATGGTATCAGGTTTTTGGGATGCTAAAGGGATATTGTTGAAGGATTATCTTCAAACTGGCAAAACAATCAACTCTGTATATTACTGCAAACTTTTGGATCAATTGGACGAAAAAATTCGTGAAAAAAGACCTAGTTTGCAAAAGAAAAAAAGAATGCAGCTGCTCACAAAAGTGTTTTAACAGTGGCTAAATTCAATGAATTGCAGTACGAATTGCTTGATCATCCACCGTATTCAGCAGATTTGGCTCCCTCTGACTTCTGGCTGTTCTCACATCTTAAAAAATTCATGCGTGAAAAGCATTTTTCGTCTAATGATGAAGTTACAGCAGCAACTTCCGGAAAACCACTATAGGGATGGAATTCATAAATTGGAGGAACGTTAGAATAAATGTATTGAGCTTTTGGAAGAATATACTGAATAATAGCAAGAATTTCAAGCCATAAAATCGTCTTTTTCATTACCGCAATTTGATACAAAAATGTGAAAGTACAGAATCTGTAATGCCTAGTTTTCATTGGTAGAATTAGTAGTAGTGTATCATGGGCAAGTACTAACTATCACTATAACTCTACCAATGTAAACGGAAATGGTAGAGTAGAGTCTCTACTAAAATAGGTAGAGACGAATTAGCTGGACTAAAAACTACCCTAGTTACTCTACTACTAATTCTGCCAATGAAAACTAGGCATAACTGACGTACCATGATCAGGAAGACCAAGAATTCGTGCCATTCATTCGCTATTTTTACGTTTATTTTTTTAGATTACATCTTTGAGTCGTCTCTTTTAACATTTTTTTTTTTGAATATAATGTTTTCATCAGGATATTTTGAACGTTTTTTAAACTTATGTAGGTATGCACTACCAATTTTTTGCATAACTTAAATCACTTTGCTAGTCCAGTTTTTTAGATCTCTTCCCTATAATTTCATTTTCTTAACAAACCCTTTTAAATACGAGGATTATTTGGAAACTAAAGTCCAGAAAACATTAGAGATTTTTTCATTTTTTAATTCCTTAATTTTTCTACATAGTTTCTATATTTCTTTAAAAATTTGTCATAACGTTCTACAAGCTTCTATGTGCCTAAGTCGTAGACATCTTCCGTCTGTGGAGATAACCAGTCTTGAACTGCTTCTTTCATCTCGTCATCTGTGGCGAATCTTTTGCCGTCGAGAAACCATTTTAGGTAGCGGAATAAGTGAAAATTACTTGGCGTCAAATCTGGACTTTACGGTGGGTGCTCAATTTGTTCCCATCCAAAAGATCTGATCAGATTTTGGGTGTGAAAGTCAGAATGGGGTCTAGCATTGTCTCTTACTCTATATTACACGTCTAAGTTTAGTTAGGATAGCATAGTAAGCGGCTGCATTTATTGCTGCCCCTTGCTGCATAAACTCGACTAACAAGACCCTATATCTATTCCAAAACGCGGTTGCCATAACCTTGCGTGCTAAGATTGTCTGCTTGGCCTTGACTCTGATTGACGATGTTATGCGCCGCCATTTCATTCAATGACTTTAGACTCTGAGGTTGTGTCACGTACCCTGTAACAATATTCTCTAAAAATTGATCACCTTCTTTATGATATCGATCCAAAAAATCAAGAGCGCAAGCCATTCTTTTCAGTTTGTGTATTCCTCAGTAAGCAGCCTGTGCACAATTTGCCGAATTTCAACTTTTCAGAAACAATTTTTTGCGAAGTTGTTCTACCCAAATTCGGAAATTCCAATGCTAAAGTTAAAATTGTGAATCGCCAGTTTTCACGAATCGTTTCATCCACGGCATTGACTAAATCATCTGTAATAACTTATGATCGACCTAAAGGCGATTCATAATGAACTTTTTCACTTTAGGCCAAACACGTCGCTTATCTGTCTACGAATTTTCGTTCGTTGCTGTCAAAAACCGAACCACTGACCGTACATCACAGTCGGTGGGGTAATCGATTGTCTTAAATATTTTGAAGTAGCACTTCACTTAAAACACTGCTAGAATTCCAATGCAAATGGCGTCGGTTGACGAAGAAGGCATGCCGGGAGTGGGTACGCATGCGCGTTTCTATGTTGACACCACATTCGATTACCTACGACAATTCGGATCTTAGTTTCCGAATATCTTCTATTCTTTCGAGCCTTCTTTTCATATCCTAGTCCACTTTTTTATTATTACATTGTTTTATGCGTCTTTTGAATTTTCAAGTGCTGCTCTAACAATAAGCGAATTTGTTTTAGGTTTGCGCTTCTACTTTTGGCCTAACCTACAATATCAACCACATTATTTTAAGTGAAATTATTGGTACACAGTTTTGTGCTAATTTTGTTTTGTTTAAATCCACTAGATCCATACATTTTTAAGGACAAGTTCAGGTCTTATTCTTTTCTTACTATTTTTTTTGAGTTCAGTTTTTTATCTCTTTCTTTTAACTCAATTTCACTTGCGAAAATCCACTTTTTTGAGTAACTATAGTTCTTAGAACATTTTTTTAAACCTACTTTTATGTAAACAGTTTTGTGCTAAACTTTTTGTTCTTTAGAACCATTTCTTTGTCTACTTTTTCGAGTCCACTTTCAGATCTACCTTTATCAATTCAATTTCTTTGCTCGGATGAAATTCATTTTCTTGGCAATTTTTCGAGTCCACCTTTTTAAATCGATCATTTTTAATCTCGGTTTTGATCTGCGTTTATGAATCATTTTATTGATTTCTTTTTAAAGCCAGTGTTTTGAATCTAGTACTTAGTGAACTACTTTTCTTTTACCCCATTTGCAAAAATCAACTTCTTTTAGTGCTTACTCTGTTTCAAGTCAATAGGTTTCAATTTTTGTGTTTTCAATCCTGGTTTCGATATGCGTTTCTGATTCATTTTATTTGTGTCAATTTTTTGAATCTAGTTCCTTAAACTGAATATTTTGGATCTTAGATTTGTATTCTCTTATTGTTTTGACCTCACTTTTGAAAATCCACTTTTCTGTGTACCCTAATCTGCTTTAAGACAAGTTATTTATTTTTTTTTGTATTTCTGGCTTTTCTTCCTCAGCAACCTGCCATTTGGACTAATATCTGTTTTGCTTAAGTTCATTTCTTTGTCAACTTCTTTAACTAAAGCTTTAAATACCCATTTTTTATGTCTGTATGATTTCTTGAGTCTTCACCTCCAATTCATTATTTTTGGTAATTTTTTAAGTGCAGCACTTTGAATTGTGATTGATTATTTTTATTATTAGTTTTTCTTCGACTATTAGCAAACATTTGCATACATTGTTGTAAGTCTACTCATGTAAAATTTTATTGCGAGCCTACCTTCCTTAGTTTGCGTTAGTGGGTCTTTTTTTCTAGGTTGTTCATTTTTGACTTCATATTTTTTAATAGTTATTTCCAACCTTCCTCTTTTAAGTGCAATTTTTTTAAATCCTCTTTTGAGAGCATGTACATGATCTTTCCCAGAAGAAAATTTTTTGGGTGAATTTTAGGTTTTTATGTTTTTTTTTTGGTCATACTTCCAAAAATCCTATGGATGCTGTTAAATGCCATTTCTTATGTAATTAGATTTTGTTCATTATTGTTTTTATTAATTTAGTTTCTTAAACAGTATACATATATACAGTGTGTCCCAAAAACTTTTATAGGTACAAATGGAGAAAAAGTTTATCGTTTCACAAAAAAAAATATTCTTGATAAAAATCTCTGCATGACTAAATACAATATATTGTGATAGTATCACATTGCCACAAGCACAGACACCAAACTCACATTCAAAATCTCAAATAAAAGGATACAATACCAGTTATGATGACATTCACCGTTTCACAAAGGCGATTTATAAATAAAAAGTTGCACCAAATTTTTAAATTTTCTTTATAAAATAAGATAAAAAACTTGCCTCGGCATAACTTTACGCCTGTAATTAAAGTTCCTGTTAGTAAATGCCAGGGATAAGGAAAATCACTCGACAAATGTCAAAATGTCGATTTCCAACTCTGATTACGATCTAGAAATGAAATAATCAATAACATAATTCAGCAGAAAGAGTCACTATTTTAATATTCTAATTCATGACATACATTTTTATAAAAAGATTGTTAAAAGAAATAAGGGTTTACAAAATTTCACTTTGACGTAAGCCATAAAACTCACAAAACGTAATTTCTTGAAAAACACCGGATGACAGATGTATTAGGTATGAAAAGAAAGGTAATAACATCAGCAAGAACGTCCCAACACCAATTTCCAACGAAAAGGCCAATTTTCACAAGAATTTCCCATTGCATCTTCCAACATCCGAAACAAGACGAAGCATTTCCAATTGACAAAAATTCTCCAGTAGATATTTTGGAATATGGACAACACGAATATCACCATCATTTGAAGATCCAAAAAGAGAATAAAAAGTTAATTTTGGGAATTTGAAGTTGCAAAACGTTTCACATTTGTTTATTTTCACGACACCACTCATCAGCCAATTAGAGCACCGGATTTGCGAAAAAACCTGCAGAATGCATCAACAAATTCGCATCATTCTCGTATTAGCCTTCAAAGGAGACACCACGTTCGAATTTGCTCCTAAAACACATATAAATTAATAAACAAGCGAAGATACCAGTGACAGTTGAGGTTAACATAACCTGAAAAGAAGTTTAAGTGACAAAATAAACATCACAGTGATTTAACTTCGAGAAATCAAGAAAACAAGCCCGATTACTTCTTAATTGCGAGAAAAATCCATCCAAGGGAGAGAACAGCTGAGTTACCGAACCAGATCACACCTGACATTCCCCAGTTTACCTGTCGGACCGGACCTACCGGGAAGACGAGAACGACGCCATCTATCTATATCGAGGGGAATCGTCGGAGAATTTTAGCAAATTTAAATTAAAAGAAAAAAACAAAGGTCAGTTATTAAGAAAAAAATACTTATTTGTGAGCTGAATTGAATTATTGAGAATGTCCGGCTATAATACTTTTCTTTCGCATTTACATTAATTTAATTAAAAAAAAATAATAACAATTAACTCATTTATAGTCCGGCAGAGCGCCATCCAGATATTTGTCAAAGCAACCTCAGTTCATAAGAATACGAACCATTATTTCTGCTAGAAAAAAAGTATGTAATCCACGTTAAATTTAGTTTTTTTTTTGAATTGAATGAACTTAACTATTATTGATACAAAGGCACCCATTTATTTACCTATTTTCGTATGTGTGTAGAAATTTAAATAAGTTGTTATCTAAGACACGGATTTTTTATTGAGTAAATGCTAGAACTTCGAGACGTAAGCGAACCTTCCCCCCTGAGATATATTCAAAACACCAACCTGAACAACAAACCAGAGTCTCATGCAAAATAAAGAAGTTAATCGAAAGTAAGTAGCTATTGTATAAAATTGAAACGCCAACGTGGGGCTATTGTAATATTTAAAAATTGGCTCGAATACAGGGTTTCATGGTTTGGAGTGAGAGTAAAATATGTTCAATCTGTAATTGAGAGCAAAACATTCATGGAAATTGTTATTAAGTAGCAAAAAATTTTGCTACTTGTTCTTGATAGAATACTTTGGAATATAAATATCTATTAACTGCCAACTAATGTCAAATGTTATATCAGTGTGTGTTTGCAATAAGTAGAGAAATGCCAGTAAAACAACTTGAAAATACAGAAAGAAACATCAGGCGTGAGTTCGAAATCATGATTTTTCTTGTATTCTAACCAATATTTTCAAAATTTTGTACTTAATTATGAATCTACAAGTCATGGAGAGCTTTTTATCAAGAATATTTTTGTTGGTGAAATATAAGATAAACTTTTTCTCCATTTGTATAAAACTTTTTGGGTCACACTGTATATATAATAATTTAAAGTATATTCCGTACTTTCCAAGTGTGTAAGGGATGGTTAGAACTGCTTTAACCTTTTGACATCCTTCAGTGTTTGCTCCTAACAAGGCCAAGCATATCAGTCTCGAAACGATTAAAATTTAGGAACTCCAAATTAAAAAAGTATTAAGATATGAATCAACAATTTGTGCAGTTTTTTTTTTGGTTTATAGATAGATGCAGCTGCATTACACATCGCCCTTGATAGAATTTGTCTACAAACATAATGCAGACAATCTAACATTAATTAGAAAGATGACTTAACATTTTTGGTAGACGATTAAAAAATCGAGTTAGAACAATTTAACATTAATTTCTCGTTGCATAAAGAAGGACGTTGATCTCCTCAAATATGTATGTATATATTTACATACATACATACGTAAATCCTGCAGCTTTAAAATAGCACACGTGAAATCACATCTTGAAGACGCACGAATTAAGAAAGAGAAAGACAACTTTCGATTTTAATTTTCGTAATAACTTAATGGACGATGAGAAAAATAAGCCGGCTGAATTGAAACCACACACTCAGGAGACAATTAAAATTTATAATTAATGATTGGCATGAATGTGTTTGTCACGTACATACCAGAGGTAATCAGCTAATTTAATCTTAGCTCGTTGCTATACTACAAAGAAACGTGACTGTCTACTATACAGGAAATCACAGGATATATGTATGTATACACATAGGTATCATAGAGGTGACAACAACGAAGCGTAAAATAACAATATACAATTTTATGACAGCACCCTATCTATGTAGTTTAGGTTAGGTTAGAAAGGGAGCATCAAGGTCCTTGTAGCCTTTTAATAACACCAGTGCACCGTCACGAAACGGATAGATTAGCAAGGACCTCATTATCTCCTTACCGACTGGGGCTGCCATTCAAGCTGCTGTTCGCCCGTCACAACTTTGTGTTTTCGCTTTAAGTGATGCGTTTCTCAGAATCCCAACATACACACACTGACCAAGGTAGACGTTGCTGGGACGAAACCTGTAACTATTTCATTTATTTTTTTTAATACTTTTTTTTTCATTATTACTTTTTGTTTTGAGCTGAGCACGCTATCCAGTAATAATCCCATTCAAGATTAACATCTGGCCCTTTTATCTAGATTTGTGGAAAAATACTGAATGAATTCTACGAGGTTAAGTTGATAAATAATATTCTTCGCAAGCTAATTTTTACTTTTTAGTTTCATTTTTTATATACATACTTTATATGTACTATACATATGTGCATGTAAGATATACATACAGTGCGTCCCCGGATCGACGCATGAATAGGTAAAAAAGTCTGAAAATTTTTGAGTTGAAATTTCATCTTCTGGGGTTCAGCCCTGCTTGGACAGAAACTAATTTGTGCCATACTTTTTGTTTTGAATAATCAAGCATGCCTTGAAAATGTACGAAAAGTGCTTTTCCTGTAGGAGATATGACAAAATATTATTAAGAAAAGTTGTTCAGATTGACAAATTACGCAAGTGTGCAAAATTTCAACAAGATCAAGCATGCCTTGGTAATTTACACAAAAGTAATTTTTCCCACTAATAAAGTGCTTTTTCTGTAGGAGATACGACAAAATGTTATTAAGAAAAATTGTTCAGATTGATAAATTATGCAAATGTGCAAAATTTCAACAAGATCAAGTATGTCTTGGAAATGTATGTGTTGCCTTATTTTCCAAAACGCATAGTGTGCTATGAATGTAAGAAGATAAAAATAAAATAACGTTTTGACACTTGTCAAAAATAGTTAATTCTAAATTGACGTAGTGTTTTCTGTGGGCTAAAATTGATCTCAAAATTCGTAAATATCACTGCGAAATATCACAAAAGTTATGCTTGCTCTACCATAACGGATCTATTTGATTCAGTGTTATGGTATAGGAGAATTATCTATTCCAGCGGTTATTAGACTATTTAATGTGAAGTTTCCAAACACAGTATTGGTCCAATCTACAGCATCCAGACTGGTTAAAAAATTTCTGACTACCGGCAGTGTACATAATATACCAAAAAAAAAGAAAAACTTTGATGAAGATGACATAAGTACTGTGTTAGCAATGGATTCATTACGTGAACAACCCAAACTGTCACTAAGAAAGCAATCAGAACAGACTCTCATTAGCAGATCACATTTGCAACGCGTTTATAAAGCAAGAAAGGTTAAACCATATAAAGTCAGATTTCTTCACACGTTAGAAGAGGGGGATGAAGCCCGAAGGTTGGAATTTTGTCTCACTTTGGGTGAGAAAATTCTGGAGGATCGGGATTTCCAAAGAAATATTATTTTCTCAGATGAATCGACTTTTACTACTAGTGGTGTGCCTTCCTCACAGAATTGTCGATATTGGTCTGAACAGAATCCCGATTATGTAATAAATTCTAAGCGCCAATATTTTAAAAAAGGTTAACGTCTGGTGTGCAGTTTCCTATCGTTGTGGTGTAATTGGACCATATTTTATTGAGGGAAGACTTAATCAGCATACATATTTAAATATTTTGAATTGGTTTGTGGACGAACTGCCATACGAAGCAAGATGTTTTTTCATATTTTCAACACGACGGTTGTCCTGCCCACTCGACTTTGGGAGTTTGTGAATGGCTGAATCAGCATTTTCAAGAAAAATGGATAGCCAATGCTGGTCACATTTTATGGCCGCCCAGATCTCCTGATCTAACAATAATGGATTTTTTCTTTTGGGGTCGGATAAAACAAATAGTATATTCGAATAGGATTCCAAATGATGTAGAGGTATTAAAGAATCGCATTAGAGATGCAGTAAATTCAATTTCCCTTGAGGAGATAAGAGCAGCGTTCAATGCATTTCGGACCAAAATTGAGGAATGTGCGAATAAAGGCGGTGGACTTATTGAATGAATAGATATTTCAGATTATGTGAATTTTGATATTTTTGTTTCAACGAAGTGAATTGTTCGAGTTTTGTCATTTTTTATATTCATATCTAATAAACGATGAAGTAAACCGATCTTGTTGAAATTTTGCACACTTGCGTAATTTGTCAATCTGAACAATTTTTCTTAATAACATTTTGTCGTATCTCCTACAGAAAAAGCACTTTTTGTACATTTTCAAGGCATGCTTGATTTTTCAAAACTAAAAGTATGGCACAAATTAGTTTCTATGCAAGCAGGGCTGAACCCCAGAAGATGAAATTTCAACTCAAAAATTTTCAGACTTTTTTACCTATTCATGCGTCGATCCGGGGACACACTGTATATGTATGTGTTTATGGTATGTGTGCGTGTGTGAGTTGTTGTTGCAGCAAGCCTCCAGTCATGGGAAATCGGTTTTTATGGCGTTTGCGTTAGTCGGTTGGGCGGACAAAACATTGCTAAATAAGCGATCGCGCAACCTACAACGCTAATCCTCAGGCCAGACGACGAGATATGGTAAAAATACGCGCGTATACGAAGTAAAAATGATTCAAGTAAATAAACAGATACGGTAGTTATATTCGAGAAGATTAACAACTAAATTTTTTCATAGGAATATTCTATGTATGTATGTATGTATGTATGTATATGTGTACCAGAGTTTTCTTGGATTATTTTTAGTGGAAATATGCATTCTTATACTTTTTTCTTTGCTTAAACATGAAGGTTTCCAGTTGTGATTATTGCCTTAAATTTTTAACTAAATTAATAAAAATAAAATGAATTTTAGATTATAAGGATATTGATTTGTCAGCATATTTCTTGAACTCATGCTTAAAATTCTTGAAACACATCTTTGAAAATTGGTTTGTCGAACATTGAGTATTGAGGGTTGTAGAAAAGATTCAACCATTCACAAAACCAAACTCGTTGGTGAAGATTCGTCAGGAGAAAGTCTTCCGTCCGTTGCTAAAGATCGGTCTAACAATAAGTGCAAAATACCTGTAGTACATCGTCTTTAGTTTGTCCAGTAAATACAGAAATTCTTCTCGTAATCAGGATCGTATTCAAGCACTATTTCTTTGTATAAATCCATTTTGGCAAGTCGGTTTAGAAAAATCTAGGTACTTATTATTCGAAGTTTTGAAGGTTATACTGGGGTGGTGGTACGTGAATCCAGTGTTTTTCTTTTGGTTTTCCTCTTTTGTCAAATGTATTTCACTATCTCTCAAAACTCTTTCCTACATACGTCATTTTGACACTAATGTATTGAATAAAAACCTTTTCACGTTATTAAAGGTTATCATTCTAATAAATACATTATAAAATATTCGAAAAGTGTCTTTTAAGCAAGAGATGTTGTAAGATAAATACACCGTTTTCTTCTAAACTAATTTCTAACAAATTCCATAAATCCCCGACTTTTCCAAAGTCTGTGCCTTATCTTTAGGGTTACCGATCACATTTCTCAAATTAACGCCTGAACTGTAAGCCATTCTAAAATCCAGATTTCACTCAAACCATTTGATACAGGTGAGCAAAAGAGAGGGTAATAACAGGCCTGGTTGTGAAATTTTCTCGACAAGTCGTGGATTTTTTCAAAAAAATGTTATAGTTAAACTTCCTAATTAACTTATAGTTAATCTGAGGAGCAAAGTATTACACTTGGTTGCATCTTTTATGACTTTAAAATCTTTCTCTAACCTCAGCCCAAACCATAACTCCGGGAAAATTCATTTCCTTTTTGAGGATCTCATGAGGATGAGCATTGGCCCAATAAACGCAGTTGTCCATATTTGCCATTAACTATGAATTGTGCTTCGTCATTCTACAAAATTTTTCTCTCGAAAAAAGGATCGGCTGCTTTCATAACTTCAGTCCTTCAGATATCGCGTGTCCGTAAATGTTTGAAGCTGACGTCTGTGCAAAATGTATGCAATATCTGTGCTTAAAGTTTACCACCTTGAGAATGTCAGTTGGTTTATTCCTCTATGGCCATAGTCGCACATCTGTATTTTCGTTGGGTTTTAGAATAGGTTTTCTGTTCAATGTTCGACTTCGTTTTAGCTTTTCCTTGTATTGTTTATTAGCAATAAACGTTTCCAAAAGGAAGCATATTGTGTTTGATTTTAAAATACAACTTTAATAATTATGCTTAAAGTAACTACCGCGTGGGACGCTAATGACAATTCTTGCGATTGAAATCAAATGTAGTGTTACAAACTTAATCAAAATTTGACAGTAACTGTCAGCTTCAAACATATATGGACACGGTGGTTAAGGCCTCTGGAATCGGCACGCTAAGAAAAAGGGAACTAACATCAAATGAAATTAATATTTCGCTCTCCAGCAATTGAATATTTTGAATTTCTTTTATAAATTCCAATGAATTTTTGACTGAAAAACTGGGTTGCTGTATAGGCAAATCATTAAATTCACTGGTCAACCATTTGGAAAGCTTGGAAGTCAGTGGGTCAATCCCAGACACAATTGCCCTCACCGATTTACTAGGTACTTGTATGAATTTTGGGTAAACAGTATAACTTATTAGAAATAAGAATCGTTTAGAATTTGACGTGCTATATAGACACTTCGCTGCATTCCTTCAGATTCCCAGATCATTGTGCCTAACACAAAAAGACAAGTCTGAGTTTCTTGGTTCATAGACTGCTTACCTTTCCCTTGAACAAGGTTAGGTATGAGAAAGCTCTTAAGGTCATAAAAGATGCAGCCAGGTGTAATGGTGTCCAACCTCAGATTATCTCTAAGTTAATTAGGAAGTTTAATTATAAGAATTTTTTGACGACTTTTCGAGAAGATCTCACAACCATACCTGTTGTTACCCTCCCCTTTACTCCCTTTATCAATAAGATTTGACTAAAATCTACAAGGAACTGGATCTTAGGATGGTTTACAGTTCAGGCGTTCATTTGAGAAATCTAATTGGTAACCCTAAAGATAAGGTACAGGGGGGATTTATGAAATTAGTTGTAAAAATTGTAATCAAAAATATATTGGCAGAAATACTAGTACATACATACATGTCTATGCGGTCTGATCAGCTGTTGAATTACATCCGTTCTATGAAATCGTTGTCCATGACAAAATATGTAAGCACAAAGATGTCAAGAATTCTCGAAGGTGTTCTACATTGTAAGGCCTGTTTTGAATGGTGAATGAATATAATGAATTGATACACATTGCAGTAGCAATCGAATAATCACGGCCTTTTAATTAAAGCTTAACTTTGTTGGCTCTCCGATCTTTCATAAGATCTTCTTGGAATTCACTTGAATCCCAAATTCGTTAATAAAATATATTTTTTCTCTACGAATCATTATTCTATTGTACAGAATAGCATAATCGAACGTACTTTGGATAATGTCTTGCACATTACGCCTTTCTAGCACAAAAGAAATGCGTTTTACAGAATTTTGAAATACCTTTGTGTCCTTGTGAATTAAATTGCAGATATTTTCTTTCTCAGAATGTGTAACCTTATTAAGGCGATGACCAACTGTTCCTTTTTTCAGCTCGTTTGGTATTTATTATATAATCTTGTAAATTGTTCTTACAGTGTTCGGGAGAACATCCTATCTGGACTGGCGAACAACTTTTGTTGTTTTTCTTTGTTTCAGCATTCATTCTTATATATAGATGTAATAACAAAGTGATATAGTTTTGACACGGTTTTGACAATGAAGGAAATAGTTCTGACAAAAATGGAAATAATTTGACATACACAGCACCCTCTTTAATTAAGATGTGAAACAGTTCAGAAATAGTAAAATACATTTGACAAAAGAGTTTCTAAGCAAAGTATTGAGTCACCAATTTTCTTTTTTGGGTGACAATATGATTTTGTTCAACTACCTAAAATGTATAAAATTTGTAATTGTTTTAAGTGTTTCATTTCTTGATTTTTATTGAGTAATTGGTTATATTTCATCTTATTAATCTCTAAATGGTTATTGTTTAAAAAAATACAAGTCAAATCTTGAAAACAGCAGACATTTTCGTATCTAAAACTTCAACTGTTGTGGGGAATTTTTGGTCAGTATAAAGTTGGACATGCAATGTCATAAAAGGCTCAATTCACTCGACATCGGAATGTATCTGGTTTAAGAGTTAGAATGGGTGTTAAGAAACATTATATTTAATTGTATGAAGATAATTGGAATTTGGAAAATTCTTCATCGATGAATTTTAGGCTTACCTACCAACATTGAAACACTAAATCATTTCCACTCACAAAGACACCAAACACTTTGATAATTGCCAACATGATTCGATAACAATGCTGTCATTATCAAGGTGATAATAAATGGATGGTAAATCTCCAGTTCTTTGGGATAAAAAACTAGATAGTTAGTATTAAATGGATGCATTCTTTTATAAAACGCCATCCACAATATTATACAAAAAGAAGAGTAACTATTAGTTTCAGAAGCAACAAGATTTTCTCGAGTAAAACTCTGTCTTCAATCTGTTTTTTTTTTTTCGAAGAAGAATTCTTGTTGCATTTTATAGGACCAAATTTTTGTTTGAGTTCTTCAAACAGATTTAGAAGTATATGAACTTCTACTTAGTTTCTTCAAATCTACACCAACCCTATCTAAATCTGCTTCATTTTTATCTAAATCTGCTTCATCTTTGTCCAAATCTGCTTCATTCTGGTCCAACCCGAAAAAAATCTCCAATATAGTTTGTTGTCCAATCGTCCAAATCTGTATTAAAATCCTGGTAGTTAAAAAAAATCTCCTCCGCCAACTGCACAATATGCTCCACTTGGAACCCTGTATATACATAATTTATATAAATATCTCTTTATTTAATATAATGAGAAACGAACCTTGTTTACAAACAGAGCGTTAATTTTAAAAGGTGAATTATTGCTCAACGTTTTCCTCGACGCGGCTGGCGCAGTTACACAAGAAGCAAAGCCAACTACTCGTTTGACGTTAAAGAACCAGATCCGGGGATAGCAAGATAACTGGTGCATGTATGCGGAAAAGTTGTTGTCACTGACGGCAACATTAAATGTGGTTATATACATATACATTATCTAGAGGACGTTTCATTTTATTGCTCCCTAATTATCTCTTGCACGCAATAAATTAAAATCACACGCAGAATGTGGAGTCAAAACGGATCCCTGCGGTACACCTACGAATCGGGATCTTCTGTTGGTATAATAACACAAAGAAATTTAAGTTGATTGCTCTTGAGAGGAGGTTATAAATATTGAATTTAATCAAAAACCGTTCCATTATCGTTCATTGGTCGCTGTCAACGTCCTCTGGCTGGTCTATCTTGTGAAAATAAATACGTATATCAATATTTAATTCCGAATCGATAGAACTTTAACCCCATTTCGTAACGATATTCGTTTTTCAACCACTACTCTAATTCGATTTTGTCAGAGTGTTACGTGCGGATTACTCTTCGAGAATCGAATTTCAGCAGCGGATTTGTTCGTGTTAAATAGGAGACACGTAACGATGTACGCGAAGAAGTGTTTGTGTTTGTCGTTTACCCTCGTTAAGGTAGAGAAGACGGGGTAAGTTAATTTAGAAATTTAATTTAATTTTTTTAATCCAATTTAATTGGGAAATTAATATATTCACAACTACCTGGTAGCAAATTTTCTCAGCTTTTTGAATATACATAGGTTGCATTTAGAAATAATTCTCCTTTTGGCCGAAAATTTGAAAAAAAGGTGCTAGGATTCGAGATTTTAGCTGCTATATAATTTTTTTTGGGCCATAAGAAGCTGTTTAGCCCAAATTCGATACTTTTATCGAATTCACCATGGTCAATTACATATATATTCAAAATTTCAACGAAATCAGAGAGGTCGAGATTTTTGTCAAAAAACGCAAGGGGTATGTATGGAAAAAATGTGGATTTTTGACAATTTTCGGAGGGCGTTCGATTTCGTTCAAACTTCGGATATATATGTAATTGATCATGCCGAATACGATTAAAGTGTCATATTTGGGCCAATGAGCTTTTTTTCGGCAAAAATTATATATGTAAATAGTAGCTAAAATTTCGAATCCTAGCACCTTTTCGGTTTTTCCAACTTTTCGGTCAGAAGGGGAAATATTTCTAAATTCAACCTATATATATTCTGAAAGCCGAGAAAATTTGCTACCAGATAGTGGTGGGAAGCCCGAAAATCGCGCT
>ML218927.1:275-11367 GCA_004785975.1 Popillia japonica
GCATATTCCAACGTGACGTTTACATTCTGATCTTAAAATCTTAATTGAAAATTACGCATCCAATATCGCGACCGTAAATTAACAACGATTTCCGCATCAGAAAAGCTGGCTGGTTGGATGGTATGGAGAAATTTATAGTCTAATCATGCGTTTGCCAGTAGGCGAACTCCCTGAAATAGAGCAAGTCGTTCCGTATTCACGATACTTGGCTGTAAGCGGCGGTAACAGTACACCGACCGTACACAAACGGTAATAAAATAGCGCGTAGTAGTTTGAGACAGCGTGTTGCAAATTTTAACAAGGGAAAGGCTATCTCCTGACAGGCGTTTGTTGATTTTGTGTCGTTCATTACCACCCAATTTATTTTTTTTCTACTCTGTTGTTTTGCTGAATGGAAAAACATTTTACGTGATTTCAGTGCATGCGTGTATAAAATATATTAGCACCACTATTCTTACTTGATAATTTTTAAATAATTGTTATCAGATTTCACGTCAACGCATACTCTTGCTTAAAATGGGAATAAACAGAAATAAATAAGGGCAAAATACCGTCTAGAATATCAGATTTTAAACTTTGTATGTAACTATGTATATATGTAACTATGTATATAACTATAATTGTTAAAGTTAGATGCAGGAAAAAATACATAATAAAGAAGTGAAGGTTTTCAAGAAGCAATTCACGTTATCAAGTAGGAAATGGAATAGAATAAGTACACTGATATGTCAAAGGATAAGATAATGAAAGTGTAATGCACGAGTATGCCAGTATGAGACATTATATGTAGTAGTGTATATTGTTTAAATTTTCCGCAACCTATGCTAATATTTCAAAACATTTAATTCAAGGCAACCTTAATATGTTGCTGTTATTTAAAGATGATTTAAACTTAAAAAATGTAGATCATGGTCATGGGGAAAACCTTATTGCTTCAACAATTCAACAATTTTTAAGGATAACTTCTTAAATGGGGGCAGATTAAGAAAAGAAAAGGATTTAACTATATTATTTCATTACAAAATGTAAGTGACTGTAGAAGACGTCAAAATTATTTTACAAGTAAACGAAAATACATTAATAAAAAAGAAAAAAAAACGAAAAGCGAATTAAAAAAAATAGGAGAAAGTCTAAAGTAATTGCTCTACATAAACCAGGAATAGATCCAAAGTCTGCTAGTAACTATCGTCCAATCTCCTTGCTATGTCATGTCTTTGAGATTTACGAACGCTTGATATTAAATCGCATGGGGAAGGTTTTTAGAAAGAGGCTTCGGAGGAAGACTTATTGCTGGTATTGTTCTAGTAGACCTATCTGCAACGTATGACATCGTAAGTCATAAAAAGCTCTTAACGAAAACACATAATCTCACCAAAGACTACAAATTAACGCATTATTTTATCTACTATGCAAAACCGAAGTTAATGGTTCTCAATGGCAGAAAAGGTAGGTGAAGAGATTAAAAAAAAGCTGTTACCAAGAGAGTCTCCTGATGCCAATACTATTTGGTATCTCCACTAGTGACCAAACCAAAAGTAAAGATTCAGAGAGCTTCATTTCCGCTGACGATCTCGTCATAGCAATAATTTTTAAGGATCATTTCTTAAATAGGGGCAGATTAAGAAAAGAAAACATTTAACTATATTATTTCATTATAAAATGTAAGTGACTCTGTAGAAGATGTCAAAATTATTTTACAAGTAAACGAAAATACATTAATAAAAAAGAAATAACAAAAAGCAAATTAAGAAAAAATAGGAGAAAGTCTAAAGTAATTGCTTTGCATAAACCAGGAAAAGATCTAAAGTCAAATTTATTCCAATGGAATAAGTTTGACGTTTGTCCGAATTGCAGTGTTATCATTGACCTAAAAAGTGGAAAAACTATCTGGATAATGAGATAAGTTAAAAAAGGTCATAAAAATACATATATTAAGAAAAGCAAATTAAGAAAAAATAGGAGAAAGTCTAAATTAATTGCTCTACCTAAACCAGGAAACGATCCAAAGTCTGCTGGGCCCTATCCCCCAATCTCCTTGCAGAGCCATGTCTTTGAAGAACACTTGATATTAAATCGCATGGGGAAGATCTTAGACAGAGGCTTCCGAGGAATACTCTTTACTTGTATTGCTATAGTCAACCTATCTGCAACGTATGACACCGTAAGCCATAAAAAGCTCCTAACGAAAACATATAATCTCACCAAAGACTACAAATTTAACGCATTATTTTATCTACTATGCAAAATCGAAGTTAATTGTTCTCAATCCCAGAAAAAGTAGGTCAACAGATTAAAAAAATGCTGTTCACAAGAGAAGCTTCTGATGCCAATACTATTTGGTATCTCCACTAGTAACCAACCCGAAAGTAAAGATTCAGAAACCTTCATTTCCGCTGACAACCTCGCCATAACAGTACAGGACAAGGATTTTGATTCTTGGGTTGAAACACCCAATCAGGCTTGACAGAACCTAAGAATCAAGTGCCAGAAAAACGATCTTGAGTACACACAGTTCTCAATATACCTTGATGTCACATCGCACCGCAGCCTCACTTATCAGCAGCCCTGTGTTAAGACGAAAGAGAAAGGCATTAGTAGGAATAACATCCTTCGAAAGCTGGCCTCCAGTAAGTGGGAGGCACAACCTTCCGTACTTAAGATACGAGGAGATACATTCTATTTCGTTCTACAAAGCATCAGGGTTTGTCTGCCATCAAAAAAATTGTCAGCCCGCAAAATTCATAGCAAAATTTAAGGAAACATCTAATGAACGACTCCCATTATACGGAAAATAGGTTACATCTGTTTTGCGTGTTCGTTTTATACAGTTGATGCTAGTCTTCGTATATGTAAATAAGCGTGCGTAGCGCGTGGACGGGACTTACGCCTACGACTCTGGTGGCTCGCGCTCGATTCCTACCACTGGAGTTTTTTCCAATGTTATTGTGCATCATGTTAACAATTACCTATATTAAATGCATATTATTAATTAATTATATTTTTCGCTCCTATCTTCGTGCCAATGATTAAATACGCGTGACTTGCGTTAAGATTATTAGTAGAGGAAAGAAGTAATTTGCATATAATTATGCATAATACGATTGAAAAAAAAGCTCACCGACGGGAATCGAACGTGAGCCACTCAGGTTGTAGGCGTAGATCCACTCCACTGCGTTAGATATAGTTGCTTGTATGGAAACTAACATCAACGGTATAAAAGAACACGCAAAACAACATTGACTTTTTACTCAGGGGACAACCCCGGTATTCCCCTTGTAAGATTACTTTACAAGTAAAAGTTTGCCTAAGCAATTCTCAGTTCTCTGTATTTGGGTATTAATTTTACCAACAGGTTGAAGATGATCCAACCGAAACAATATTACATTATAGACTGCATTAACACAAACAACAGGTTGCACAGCAACAGATCTACCTATCTATTAAAGGTGGACTCACACCAAAGCAACACAGAGGAACTTTTATGTTTCTGTTACGTGTTTATTAAATTGTTCCTGAAAGTTCCAGTTAGTTGCTTCCGGTTGCTTCTTATTGCCGCAACAAAAACTAAATATTGCGCTGTGTTGCCATGTTTCCATTATAAGCGGCAAACATCAAAGAAAAAGAAGCAACACTTGTAAACAAAGTGGTATTTCGTCATGGTGTTGCTGTGGTGTGAGTAGGTTGTAACTTGTAACTGTACACCGTTGCTCTTTGTACAGTTTGAAGAGAAAACGGAATAACGAGTCAATAACTTTGTTAATTGAGTCTTACCGAAATTTCGAGTGTTTTTGGAATACAACAAGCCAAAACTACAAATGCAGAAATACGAAGGCAGATGCATGGACAAAATTAAGTGAGATTTTTGGAGCAAATGAAACACAGGTAAAAAGAATAATTTGATTGTGCAGTTCTTTAGGGAATGGAAAAAATATGGTGGTTTCAAAAAGTCTGAGGCTGGGGCAAATTTTGTGCCAAAATGGTTTGCATAATGGCATAGTGTTTTCTTTCTCGAAGACTGGATCGAACCCAATAGTTGCGTTTTGTTTTCTTTTTTTTCACTTAAAATGACAAAAGCTGCTGCTACTAGTGCAACACACTCCTCATCAGTGGACATCTTTAAGCTCTGTTGGCTTAGTGGAGGTACTCTATTCCGTCTATTCGCGCAACAGGAACGGAAGAGAGACACGGTTATGGTTTTGCTGCTTCGATGAAGACAAAATGTTTATATCAATGTTACTTCCTGTCTATACTTTGGAACCAACGGTAACATACACCAACACAAATGTTGCTCTATGTTGCTTTCGTGTAGGTCCACCTTTACATAACAAAGTGTTTGATGCACACACATTGAATACACATAAAGTTTGGAGCTTATTTTCTGTCAGACGCGTGTTTCAAATACCTTTCTGAACAGTGACACAAAACTTTAGTCTAACAAACGGTTTACAGATGTCTGGTTTTCTCAAATGATGTACGCTCACCTGAACGAAGTTGTAGAACAATTTACATAGGGATTATATGTAAATCATTGTACAACTTCCTTCAGGTGAGTGTACATACATACGTTAATTTAGCTGTACACAGAATCATCTTTCAGATAGACTAAAATTATAGAAAGCCAATCTAACACTCCATCACAAGGGCTGCAGTGATAGCCTATGCAAGCAACTTACAAATTACACGGACAAGAACTTCGCGTGACAAATTTAGTGAGCAATGCAATCGCAAACTTATTTTTTTGTAAAAATTCACCTCTTTTACTAACTATATTTATGTAACCTATGTTTATTACTACCGATGTAGCACTATATCTTTATCTGGAAAAGCATAAATTAATACATTTTACATTACAATATAAGTAAGTACATAGTTTACCTATTTTCCTGTACATTGCAACTACAGTCAGGTGGTTGGAATCGACATATTATAGAATACAATTTCAAATACTGCATAAAGATAGAATGGCTAAACTTGTGTAATATCCAAAATCGATTCCATTGGAGAGATGCAAAGTTTAAGCAATGCAATAAAAACCCAATTGCGCTCTAGTTATGCGGAACCCGAGAACAAATTTAATTAAAAGGCGCCAAAGATCGAAGAGTTTCTAAAAAAATTAATTACCTAAACGCCGTCGGTACCGTCTACTTTAATATCAAACAAAAATCCTAAATTAATAGCAGCGAAATCTCAAAAGTGTTCGTCATCTCGGTAAGATGAATAGGAAAACAAGTGATGTGTAAACATGTAATAAAACACAGAGCGAACAGTGTCTTCCACTCTGATTCCCTCCTTGCTTGTACAGTTATCGTCCGTTGTTTCCATCTTTGTTTTGGTCTCTGTACACTGCTGCAAGGAGCATGTCAAAAGTGCTTCTTGCCTTAATTTATTAACTGCGAGAGAAAATAGTAATAAGGATACAACTTTGCGTCGTCTGTCGTAACTAAGGACGCTGACAAGAAAATAAATAAAATTGCATCCCACTAGTGCATTAATATCTCATTATATTGTAATAATGAACGTTATGCAAAACTCGCCGGAACAATTTTTGCGTTTATATTGCTTTATTTTGTAATCATAACTTGCTTGGAAGTGTATCTTAGTAGCTGTTGACTTTATAAAGATAATATTCAGGGCGAACTCGAAGAATTTCATTTCAGGAAAATGACGATTTTATGACAACACATAATATAAATTGAAAGAACCAGTATTAAGTTGTTAAAATTTATATGCTCGTATTTCTGCTGCCTAATAGATCAAGTTCTATGTTACAATTGCAGTTGTTGTTGGTAGATCATCATTTTTATTATTGGTTATATTACACTGAAAAAAATGTTTCAGCAAAACATTTTATTTAGAAATTTATACTTATGAATAGTATAAATTGTATTAAAATTACGAACACTGTGTTTAATGGCCAACAATAAGTTAGTTACTAAAATCTTAAAACAAAATGTTTTAAGATTAAAACAAAAGGTTTGCTACATTTGATGAAATTTTTAAATAAAAATAATTTACAACATCTAGCAAAACTAGTTCATTGGTTTTTAAAAGTATTTACATTGGTTTTTAAATAAAGGTAGTTTCAATTTATGCACGTTGGAACACTAATGAAATGAGAGAGAGAAGAGAAGAATGAGATGCAGTATGACGCGGTCTCTGTATTTGTGAAAAGGTTGATATTGGCGGTAAAACATCGGTAAAATGTATAAAATTAGACATTATAGTAGTGTACCGTGCAAAAAATGGATAGTATGGAACAGTTACTACTAATGTAAGTTGTATATAGTATTTTAAAATGTTAGGGGGTTAGAGTGTTAAAAAAAATGAATTAAAAAGTTATTTAAACATGTGTGGTTAAACATATGTTAATGCATAAATAATTTTTTTATAATATTTTTGTGTTTATTATGTACCTATACCATGAAAATCCACCATTGATTACAAAAAAAAACCTTTACAATTTCGTATGTATCTAAAAATGCGTATAACGCTAATATTATTGCAGAAATCGTAAAGACCGGGCAGTGTCTTATTATATAATTATCCTTTAGTATTGACAAAGTTTTAGGGGGTTTTTGTAATGTCTTTAAAGTAACCATTTTTTTTATAATATATGAACTACGACGCTTTGATTTATGATTTTGTTATACAAGTACACTATCATATGTGTTTAAGTATTAAAACCGATGCACTGTATCCATCAACACACTATACAAATCCACGTATGGTTGCGGGAAATATGCAATCTTTGTTTGAAACCATTGGCATAATAGGTATATAGTGTACACAATATATCTGAGGATATCGTTCGGATATTTCCGAATATTCTCAAGATATCCTCAGCCGTGTCCACAAGATATCGTCGGAGACAGGTATTAAAATCCTACATAGAGCGGATAATACTGGTAAACGCCATCGCCATTATGTAAGAACTGACTTCGTTCGAATAACGTGTCTGATTCATCTGAAACTGTTAGGATTCTGCGTATAGCAATACCTACTTACATCACATTGCGTTGAATCTTAACAGTTTCAGATTAATTAGTGACACTGTTCGAACAAATGTCGGCCCACCTGTACGTATAAAATAAAAAAAAATACTAAATAAAAAAAATAAAAATACTTGCTAAAACAGCAACAATTTAGTCTTACGGTAAGTACTTTTTATTCCTAGAGCAGTGATTACTGCCACTAAAAATAATTATAAATTAGAGTTCTTTTTAGTATACATAGATAGTTAAGTTAAATAAACCCTCTTCTAAAACTTGACAAAGTTTACATTTAATTTCAATATAAATTTTCACTCAATTTCAATACTTTATTTTGCAACTAAACTAGCAACATTAGTATTCTTAATTCTTATAAAACTATTTTGTAAATCTGTTAGTACAAATTATTGCTAATTGTAGTACAAGCAATTTACTTAAAGTTACTATAAAATATAGTAAATTGAAGTATAATAGGTACTTAATTTCGAGGAATAAATTTATTGTTAAATTTAGTATGCTATGTTGCTGTCCTATATATAGCAATAAATTATACTAAAATGCCGTATATTTATACTTATAAATACTATAAATTTTTCTCCATCTAGAAACCGGCTTTCCTACAACCACAGCCAAAAACTTTTGAGTGTTTTGCAGTTGGGTTCATGTATTTCACATTAGCAGATTTTATTATATCTTCTTGTACTTTCTGCAAATAATTGGAATTATGTATGGGAAGTACGTTTTCAGTCTTGTACGCGAATAAAGCTTTATACCATTTTATAAATACCATCATTTCTCATATAGAGCTATCATTAAAAAAATATAGATGTAAATTGATTACTTGAATCACATGGCTGCGTTCATAACATACCTAGCGCTACTTTTACGCTACCAAGTGATAACGTAGCGATCAGTGTCACCACTGACCGGCAGAATGTTCGTTGTTCACGCGGTTAACACAAATGTCATTTTTGACACTTGAATGGTATGTGACGTTTAGCGATCGCTGATCGCTCCCAAAGTAGCGAAATTTTTTTCGCTATCTAAAATGGCGATTGCTCACTGAGCGCTCACTTGTTATAACATTGTTCATAACATTGATCTCTAATCGCTACGGAGCGCTCAGTTGTTGTGAACGCAGCCATTGATTGCAACTCAGAAAAGTGCTTTAAGGACTGTCAAATAATTTTGCGATCACACCTACGAAAAGCAAGGTATAAGGTTGAACTACTTTTGCCAAACATTGAATGGGCTATACATTAAAAACAACATAAATATCGCCATACATTTTGCGCCAGATTTTCAGAAATTGGCAAAAACCTAAAAAAACCATTCACTCTGTACCGTAGTCGTAGTGTGCAATAATTATTTTAGTAAGTAACATAATGGGTCAAAGAAATTTAAGCAAGTACCATACATATGAGGGAATCCTCTGTGACCTGATACAATCAGCAGCAATCGGGAACACTACTGATACACTGCAATGACTGGCATGTGTGTATATTGCAGGTGCCATGAGAGTATGCCCAACTACAGCCTTGAGGTTATTTTAGAGCTCACGCCCCTAAGCGTAATAATAATATCTCTATTCGCTTAGTGGATTCGCATAAGTGTATATTAAGCATGTCAAAAATTTACCAATACCACACAAACACAAAATACAATACAATACAAAAGCAATTCAATTGGTAAACAAGCCAATGAATTTGTCTATGGAACAAATAAAATTTTGGCGCAACATATTTTTAAGCCTAGCTTTGAATATTTTTTCATTCTTACTTGATTTTTAAAACACCAGATTATATAGTCGGACTCCCACGGAAGATGATGCTCTCTTTGTTATAAAGAATTTATTAAAGGACTTAAAATGATCCTTTCCTCTAGTATTATAACTGTGACTTGCATTATTTTTTATAAAGTCACCCCTCTTACTGAATATATATGTTAAGATGTCAAGAATATAGACAGCTGGAAGAGGATTTATTTTAAATTGCACCTTATAATTCGTTTTTGGGCGAGAAAAACTCCGTGTGCATGGCTAGAAGGTACCCAAAAAGCAATACCATATGACAGTCTGAAGTGAATTTCACTATAATAAAAAGACAAAACTGTGTTACATTGGTAACACATTACACAATATTCTAATCTGGCAACAAACTCTGCTTATGCCAGTCATAACACTATTACAATGCTTCTCCCAGTCTAGAGTTTCATCAAGATTAATACCGAGAAATGTCAAATTATTCCTTGATGGCAAGGAAGCATTGCTTACGGATGCGTCAACATTAAAGTTCAGTTTGGAACTCGTCGTATGAAAGAACATGTAATGAGGTTTTTCAAGATTTAGGTGCAAGTTGTTACTGGTAAACGACTGATGTAATTCATACAATAAAATGTTTGGTCTGTTCTGTACATGCGGTCGGTCCCTGTAACAACCGCAGAGGTATCATCTGCATACATATATAAGGAATAATTAAGGAAATCGACGATGTCGTTTAGGAAGATCAAAAAAACAGACAGGACCCAAAATTGAGCCCTGTGGCACTCCGAGGGTTACAGGTAGATATAATGAAAGATAACTTCTTTATGACGGTCTTAGATGATTTAACTGAGATTGCAACAAATTGCTGCCTAAAATAGATAACATTTCCTCCTTTATTTTTGGTTAGGTTTACAGATGAATTATTTGCAATCTTATTCACAATATTGAGAGGTTGACTCACGAAAAATTCATTAAAAGTATTAGCTACCTCCAAAAGATCATCAACCAGATGGTCACCCACCATGAGCGAGATATCTTTATTTTTATTTGCCTTCTTACCAGTAATATTTGATATGACGGACTTCGATTATTTGAAAATTATAGTGACTTTTTTAGACCGTAATAAGGCATTGTGTTGACGCTTAGTTTTAAGATAAGTACCGCTTAATTGAGGAGGTTTAAGTTGTAAGTAATACAAATTATGTAAGTTACTCGCCTTTTCTTCTTTAGTCACCCTATTGTATTTATTTTGTTTGGACGAAAATGTAATATCTTTCAATGGGAAAAATATATTGAAGTAATGTATGGATTTATTATAAAAATAATTATATGTTTTATCAAATGTATCAAAAGTATGAAAATCCGGCCAATCTGTGTCAATAAGTGCATTACCTAAACTATGTAGGTACCCCATCTTCCCGAATAATCCGAACATTTTTTTAAGAACGAATCGAATAGCCCTAGCTTTTACCTCAACATTACTATTAAAAACTATATAATAATTGTGATCCGACATTATGCACTGAAAAACTCTGCACTTTATGTTGGTGGAGGAAATTGGCCCTAATGGATTTTACTGGCTAATGATGGCGGAGACTGACGAGGCGAGATCCCATGCCCGAGAGTTGGGCCATCTCTTCAGTCTTCCAAAAAATAAAATGGTTAGGGGATACAGATTCGAAAAGAACTTTCAATCGAAATTAGACTGAGAATGCTTAGGTTAACTAAACGACCTAGACATCCCATCGTTTGTGGAGCCGAAACCGTTTTGTGGAATAGAAGGGGTAGAAGCTCACAGCAACCCTCTGTTAAAATTTTTCTAGCCGGAGACAGTCCAAGGTATTCCTTGGAAATTTCAACAGGCAAATGGCACTACGTGTACTTGTGAGTTTTCTCACAGGGCACTCCCACCTTGGAGGACATCTGATATCCAGTTGCACAGCTATTGCAGCAATTCGTGCCAATTCTTTCCACAAGTCTGTCATTGCCGAGGGAGAAATACCATCCTTAAAACTATCACGGCTATTACATTTTATAAAAGCCCTCATAACTCAAGAGGGTACAATAGACTATCAGGTCCTATGCAACATTATCCGCAACTAAATTTAATCTATTAATACAAAATTATCTTTTTCCGTTAGGTCGCCAATATATCGAGGAAAATTGACAAAGTGTAAATAAAATTACAAGATATGTCGTCCATATACACTCCAAAATTAAGCGTACCGCATGTACTAGGAACCGAAACTTTTTTTTAGGAAATATTCCATTCAATCCGTTCCGAAACAAATTATATGACCTTATGGATAGAACATTTTTGAAAAAGGCTAGGAACCAATGA
>ML218927.1:11377-35874 GCA_004785975.1 Popillia japonica
TTGTCTATTTAACATGTCGGATAGTCATTACCCAATAACGATATTAAACGATGGTACGTTAGAGGGATTTATCACAATTTGGTACAATTACGCGCTTGTCTATGAGCTGCAGTAATCGAATAGAAGAGCAATATACGCATCCACGATGAACTGAAGTAGAATATATGCGCGGATGTGAATTTTCGATATGTCATCAATATTATACAGCCAGTGCGCAATAATCCAACTTTCTAATTTGAAGTTTGATTGGGAACAATTGGATTTTTTTTACATGGACAAACAAACAGAAACAACTTTTCTCTGTAATCACTTTTAGTTGAAGACACAATACCGGGATGTGTTTAAAATGTCTACGAAGTTATTTCTTACTGACTGGTGGAAGTAAGTAGTACAAATGATTTTTACCCGTTAGCCTATTCTAGCGATTGCTCACGCGTTCCAATTAAAATATTTTGTTTGTTGTATATGTTTCTATGCTTAATCCGAACAGACTTGCAGTTATTCGTACAATATGGAAAATTTAACTTAGAATTAATTGTAAATATCACAATACTAAATAGAGCCGTGATAGACTGGAAAACTAGTCCGCAAGTTACGTATTTGTCTAGCAAGTGGAATCCATATTCCTTATGTCCGTGTAGACATTTAGCGTTAATTATAATTGCCACGTCCAGTATGTAAAAAAATTAATCGTACCCTTTTAGAAATTTTGCTGCTTATGGTGAATTATCTTAAACATCTACAACAAAGATATACCATATGAACGCTTGCGAGCGGTCGATACCTACCCTGTATACGCTATATTCTACTGTACAATTGTATTTGCAAAAATAGCTTGTTGCACCATGGTTCAGCAATACATTAGATTTCCTATCGAGCGGACGATCTAACTAACTAATCTCTAGTAAAATTGTTTTACCATAAGCAGTTTCTATTGTATAATATTCCATTTTTAAAACGACCGTTACTACTCAGAACACGCTTTATTGAGAAATGTGTCAAGGAGTGAGCACTAGCACGTATGAATTCAAGCGAAATGCACAAAACTACAAAAAGACGAATCCCTCCGAATTTTTCCTTGTGGCTGCAGACGAAATTGGACCTTATCATGATTCTATAATGCAGCTCTAACTCCAGTTGCGTGGAGTATGGACGCATTATATTTTTCAGAATTATCATTATAATACCTCCATACATACACTACATTTTTATACTGGATCCATTAATACCCAAATCTCTCTAGTACTGATAAGTGTAATTTTCTCATACTAAAACCGTATTTGTGGTAGGCTTTTCGTAGTTCACATTTTTCTCCTGTTGTGTGTAAATCATTCTCCGTAGATGACAAGATATCTAAGAAGTTTGTTAAGATCACGTGGTTCGTTGCAGCCCAAATTAGGTGTATGTATAATAAAACCAACAGCTCACTATGGACAAATAATTGTAATTTTCAACCCCGTAATATTTTTGTAAAAGGGTTACGTACTTAACCTGTTGTTGGTGTTTTACTTAGTCCTCTCTTCTTGTTGATATCTACTATTCATATTCATGGCATTGCATCACTTGTATGTTTGTATGTATCTTTCTAGGTTGCGGGATTACTCTTCTCCTGCTATTACCCCCCTCCTACTCTAACCTACTCCGGGAAATTATTAATCCCCTCCGATTAGCAATTGAATCCTAATGGGAAAGAAACTCTTCCCGGCATGGGGCTATCATATAGACTTTCACAGAAGGAAGACGACGGGTATGGAGGATACTATAACTTTCACCGCATATAGAGGAGGAAAGCATAGCTCAAATATCAAATAGTCAAGTATTTGCTTTTTATGAAGACCCATAATTCAAATAAAATTTCCTCTTTCTCTAAGCCAAGTAAAGTATTTACGTTCTAATTTACCTTCTGCCACACGGCCAGTTCCTCACTCGGAACCTTTGCCAGTACCAAGTTTCTTAAGCGAGTTAGAAAGGACTGCTTGGGATGCATTTAAAGGTGTGACAAAGAATTTCTTAGGAAATAAAAGATCTGAAGGTTACGAGGAAATTGTTAGTGAACTTCTTAGAAGTTACCTTGCATTAGGGTGTAATATGAGTCTTAAAATACATTTCTTGCATTCGCAACTGAAATTCTTTCCCCCGAATCTTGGCGATGTTAGTGACGAGCATGGGGAAAGATTTCATCAGGATATTTTCACTATTGAAAAACGCTATCAGGGCAATTGGAATAGCGAGATGCTTGCTGACTACTGTTGGACTTTAATTTCGGAATATTATTCATCCCAATATAAAAGAAGTAAAAAGAAAGACTTTCTAAATACGTCCCAGAATAGCATATCTTTAGTTAGTGTTAGTATTGTATGATCAATATGAATTTCATTTGTTTATAATACCAGACGTGATAGAAGAAATTTGTTTTTATGATAATTATTAGGAATATAAAACAAAATAAGTTTCTATATAATTCATAAAGAAAAAAAATGAAAATTTGTTGTTCTGTGAATTAGTTCGTTTACCATACCTAGTTTTCCATCGCAGATCACCGGCTATTCTTATGTACTTCATGCAATCTATGTACTAGTGGTAATAAAACATGAATACACCTTCTTATTGCTTTAGTCATCTGATCTGTGTATTCATTTGCTTCAATTTTACAGTCAAACAGAGACTGTTTCTTGCTGCATTATTTCATACAATGAATAAGTCTACATATGTAAGTTATACCAAATATAGATTAATAGACTGCGAAATGTTTTTAAGAAGTTATTTCTGTAGTTTTTTTAACTGTCCAAGAAATGGAAATTAAAGAAACGTAGTCGTACAATTATCGATACAAAGTCTAATGCACTTATGCGCAAGTTTTGGATAAATGCAAGTATATTCAAAACCAATTTTTAGAATCTAAAACTAGGACTATTTTCAGTCACCTACAACTGATCACAAATATTAATTATACTCATATGTAGCTATATCGCACACAGTGATTAGAGCGCTGAAAAACTTGCTCGGACTATTCAAGAAGCACAGTGTATCCCCTCATGGCGATATATACTAAAATCGCGGCATTATCACCTACACCCATTTTAATCATTTACTGTAACAATGGGTACACACTAATTTAAATTTTACTCTTCCTATATCAGTATTGCTTGAAACAATAAAGAAATAGGATTTTATAAATTCATTGATTGATGTAAGAATTTCATACCCATTACTTGAAAGTGGTTTGCGTGATATTGTGTCAACTTTGCATGCACACAGTTTTAAATCGAAATTTTTCAATTAGCTGCTAAACATGTATTTCAGACAAAATGAGGTAATAAGTGGATTTATACTGAAAGTTTCGCTGGAGATTTTTATATTTTTTCGTTTTTAATATCATATACCTACGCATACAAGAAAATATTTATCTGTGAAATACTAGAACTCAATATTATTGCTTTATGATATTCCTGGTCTGAAAGGGAATTCAAATTATATTTTCTTTACTTTCATGTCTTGTAATGGATGACGCATTATAACAACTCGAACCATTTTTTCTTTCATATTTTATTATACTTATGTATATTAGAATGTCTGCTGTTGGTGAAAAATCAAATTTCTTCCGTTATAATCTCATCTATATACATATTTATATTATCTCCAAAGTATGGTTCTACAGTGAGTTCCACAAGAGCGTGTGGGCCGATTCTTGGAAAACCGCGTCATTAAAAAGTAAGCAACGACTGCATAGGATAGTATGTAAGCTAATATGTGTTACATGAAATATCTTAGTTCAGACTCAGTTATGATAAAGAACGATGGAAGAGTACGAGAATAAAACCCTTACTGAGCGATAAACATCTAGCAAAACGATGGTCGTGGGCAAAAGAAAAGAACGGCCCTGATTGGAGCAACAAAATTTCTTCTGGTGAAGCCTCTTTTTACGCGTGGGCTTCCTTTAAACGCGCTTGGACGACTCGACTCAATAGATTCCTCCAACGTTAAATTAAATGAAAAGTGCACCTATTGGGTTGCTTTTGAGAAAGAGGCTTCGGGACATGGCATGTCTTAACAGAAAATTTGACAGCAGTAAATATGGTGAAAATTTAGGAAAAATATTTCTTACCAAGTGCTGCAAAATTCTATGGATCAAATAACGAGTTTTTGGCTACTTCAACAAGGCAACGATCCCAAATATTGTCTGTCTCTGTCGAACTTAGCTCACTGATAACAATGTCGAAAGATTGGATTGGGCGGCACAATTTTCAGACGCAAACCCGATTGAAATTGCAATCCCGCGGCACCCAAGAGTATATGTAGATTAGGTAGCTTAGTTTGGGGCATGTAAGAAAAAACAGGAAAAAAGAGAATGGTACTAAGAATTGATCCTTGTGGAACACTAATATGGAAATCCCATTTTATACTTTTTCTTGATGTGTACAACACTATAAATAAATATGAAATATTCTAACAATAAGAGCAAATTTCTACGTCATTCAAGATATGTATATTCTTTGTACTTGCTTTTGTAGTTACATATATACATGATGCAATTTTTTCGAGTGCACGTCCCACAAAAATCCACTCAGAGATACGTTGAAGTAAACATAAACTACGGTAGCTTTACTTTCATTATATTGAGTTATTACATTTTTTTGTGAAGCTTTTGCTTTTAGTACTGTTAATGAAGTTTTAAATTTAAAGCAGGCAGTGATAACACAACCAATCTAATCAGACACATAATCGAGTTTTTTCATTCAATGATTGAAATAACTCCATTAATTCGAATGATACTGGGAATTGTAGTAGTTAATAAATAGTACCGGATATTACTCATAGATTTAAATATTCAGGAGGTTTGTGGGAGTATACACATTGTCTCTTTACTATCAGTTCAAGTAATAATAATAATTATAAAATTAATAACTCTTCAGGTATTTTTTTTTTATTCTATAACACAAATTACAAGTCATAAAAAAATCAAAAATACAAAGAAATGTTACTGAAACTTAAGGCTACTTTACACCATACTAGATTCATACTTTTTCTATACTAGATTCTATTCTAGGATTTTCTTAATACTTTTTTAGGTGGCAGTACAAAAAATCCATACGTGTTGGCGCTACTAAACAGCTTTCAAGTTCTTCCAACTTGAACAACATAACCTACCTTGGCTTCCAATAATATACTGAACTTGTATTTATTTTCCGATGTTGGCTAATCTGTCAAAAGTACTTCTGCGCATGTTCTAGTATCAATTTAGAAACAAAAATAGGACAGGATCTAGTTTTTAAAATAGTATAGCATCTAGTATAGTTTGGTGTAAAGTGGCCTTTACATGATACTTTTTCTGACTATTTTTTCTAGTTTCTAGAAAATAGTATCGAAAAAGTATGAATCTAATATGGTGTAAAGTGGCCTTTATACATAATATAGCTTGTGGCAGTTTCCTTTCTTATGGATAAAGTTCTGGACAGTTAATGACAAGATAAAATAACTTCACAAAACCTGAGCAAATGTCCACTGAAGTCACAAATCTAACACTGACCTAAATTTGTGTAAGACATCTACTGTAATGATTTACATATTTTGCATTTTTTTAAGGAGCCGTTATTGTACAGAGTGAACACTTAATATTGGCCGTGGCGCTTCATACAAATAGTCTAAAAGCCGCTCATGTCATATTAGAGATATAACATTCCTACGTGCGACATTTATGATTTTATATGTCAATTACAATACAGAAAACGGAAAAAAAGAAAGGAAAAACGACACCAAACCAGACCAAGCATCATTTACCTTTGGTACGTTCTTTGCGTAATACTAGTTGCTGAATATGTTCCTAACAAACATTCAATCATGTTGTGAAAATCATGTACCAGCAATTTAAGAATAGAGAGTAGGTAGGTTTTTTACTTCTACTGTATTTAAACAATAACATTAGTTTCATTAACTATTTGCTTGTAAAAATGGATACATAGCCTAATACAAGTGCACTATCAATATCGCGTCCAAGAAAACGTGCTACGTAGACATTTGTCTGTGAAGAAAATCAAGCTATACTGAACATGTACACGAAAATTATTGGTAGTAATCCCACAATAAAGAAAACACAGGTAACATTGCAAATTTCAGACACTAGAAAAGACACAAAAATAGTCATAAATATGTATATTTATATTTAACAATAATAATAGGTGTTTCAAACACAAGTGTTTACCGTATTATTGATAAATATAAAGCTAAAGGACTGATTTCATCATCATTAAGACGTCTTGGAAGAAAGTGGCTGCTAGCTACATGACGATACTATTAAATAAATGATAAGAAGAATCATAGATGGCGTTTCTACAATGAAAAACTATTACAACTACATTAAACAAAATTTTAAAGAGAATCAGGGAAGACAAAATATACCTCCAATGAGTCATTCAACCTTGTAATGAAGATGTTTAATTTTAAGTAAGTTTGGGTATTAATTGAAGTGTTTTATATAATACGGGGTATATATTTACAGATATTTAAAACAATCGCAGAAGTTTACCGCTCGAACATGATGGTATTGCTTTGTGATGATATTTATCTTCAATCGCAAAATATCGCTTAATCTATTATTTAGGCGAAACGTAGCTGAAAGTAGGGCACACACTAGCAAAAGTGTGGGTAGATGTCAATGTTACAACACCCAACCAAGCATTTGTAGATGGTGTAACTACTGGTTCAAAAAAGCCTACTAATAAGGAAAGCCGCTTAATTGTTTTACATATTGGTTCTAAAAACGGTTTTGTTGACGATGGGTTACTACTGTTTGAAGGAACAAAATCGGTCGAGTACCATGATGAAATGGATGCACATGTTTTTGAGGAGTGGTTCAATAATTTTCTCAATAACTTATCCGACAATAGTATTATTGTAATGGATAATCCATCTTAACAAAGCAGAAAAAAGGAAAAAAATACCAATAACTTCAACACGAAACACGGAAATGGTTACTACAAAAACAAACACCGTTTGATTCCTCCATGATACGATTAGAGTTGTTGGAAATAATAAATCATCACACGGAATATTACAATGTAGACGTAGTTCAGAAAATTGCAAACTATAGTATTAAAATTTTGAAGTTCTAAAACAAAATGTTTATGTTAACATATTTGATGTACTACAAATATAATACAAGCAATAACGCACATATTAAAATTTTTGTGCATATATTTTTTTACAAATAAATGTGCTTTGTGCGTAAAGTTTATTAAATATTTAAGTGTAAGTTGATTTGATTGAAATTTATCATTTAAATTTATCGCCAAAATCTACACCAGATTTTGGGTATTTTGGCTCACGTAAAGGATTCACCAATTGTATGATAATCATAGATCAAGGACCTTATTTGTTTTGATTTTTTAAAGGACTGAACATATATTTCTTAATTTTCAAAAAATATTTTACATTTTTATTAATCCCAACAAACTATTTAGATAGCATTCTTCAACTTGATTTAATTCAATTTATGTCTCGGGAACAGAAACTTTAATGATATAAGTGACCTGCTTGCTTTTATATCTTGCGGTATATGCAGAGTTAAACATATTTGTCCTTTGATAAGTATAACCTCTTCTAAACCGTGTGTGAACTCCATTTTATTGTACAAATAGAGAGGCTTACCCGTGTTGACAACAATGCACATAATGCATACCGGCTGCATAAACCAAAATCATATTACTAATGTTTAGCAACTTCAAATATCATAACTTCTGAGTGACATGTTCTCTTTGATGGATACCAAATATTAAAGAGTTCTGAAGTTCTTAAATTTTAAATATATTGGTAGGTAGGTATAATGTAAGCATTACGGAACTTCCTATTTTCTAATATTTTTTCAATTTCTAGGACAATTGAGAACCATTTAAAACCAATATATTCCATGGCTTAAATATACAATTCTCAAAAGTTAAAGTTAGATATATGAGCGTTTCACACAGTACCTAACTGTCACAGTATTATTTTGTATTTAAAGGCACTCAAGTACTATATGTAAGTTTCAAGATAATATAAGTCTGCTGGATACCATATTCATATACATATTTATTAAAGTTAATTTAGCCTAAGAATTAATTTGTGCCTATATAGAATTGTATCTGTTTTAGTTACAGGTTGACCAACAGGCTGTTCCTTAGAAATACTTTAGAAATACTTAGAAATATTTTCGTTGAATCCGTGGCAAGCATTATCTAAATGGTCAGCTAAAAAGGAGTAAGATAGTTGCATACCATCTGCCTAAATGTTGCACTTACCGTTTTTTAGATAAGTGATAAATAGGTGATAAATGTCCTAAAACAGAAATCATTTTGAAGTAGTTTCTATTATTGGGCAAACAATATTCCTAGTTTAGAATAATTTTTCAAATTCTTGTAATACGATACGAACCTACCTATTAAACAAAAAACCTGCCGCAGAATCGGCAATTTTTTTCGTATCACCGGACCAATCCATTTCTATTTTGTGGTGTTCATACAACTATGTAGCTACTTACACCATCAGGTGCTTAGCCATTTATATGCAGTGACTGGCAGTGAAAATGATGCAGTGGTATATACTTTGGTAAGAAGCTGAAAATGTTAGGGAAACTAATTTTTTTGGGAAAAGTAAATTAAATATGTTATATCTACTATTCTTCAAATATATAACAGAAATAAAACAAAACTAATTGGAACAGGAATTACGAATTCTAACCATATAACATTACAACAGTTACATATTAAACATCACAGTGAAAATGATGCACCTACAATAATATTGAAATAACTATTTTTGAAAAATTATATTATTATCAGGTGACTGAGTGGAAGTTTTCCTCGTACTGCGACAGTTATATAACAAACATTCTTGGATTACACACGAAGAATGTTGATTGTTGTCGTGCTGAAATCGAAAATCTTCTGCTACCTATGTCAAGTTTTCTGATACTAGGCACTAAACTCTGCTGATGGATGTTTAAGTACATAAACCTATCCATACTACCTTCAATAAAATTAGGTTTCTACACCAGCAGCAGAAACACAGCCCCATAACATTACATCCATATTTAACAGTTAGTTTCGAATATTGCGGTTTTAGTTCTTCATTCTTTTTCGTCCGCATATTAACTTTCCAATCTGAGCGGAAAAGATTAAATTTGGTCTCATCAGAGAATAAGACAGTTTTCCAGAAGTGAGAATCTGTATTTTAGTCGTCTAATGCAAACTCCAAGTGACTACTTTTATTAATCTGGTTTATGAACGGTTCTGTTCTGGCTATTCGTCCATGCAAATCAGCACGTCTGATAGTTTTTCGAACAGTTTCTGCTGTTACGGTTTTTCGCAGAAGACATTGCATCTCCAGCGTTAACTTAGGAGCACTTAACAGCGGATTATTTCTAAATTGCCTAACAATCCACCGCTTGTCATATTCATTAAATATTTTTTTTACTTATTGTACGTCCATTCTTCAATCTGTTTTGGCGATTATATCGTTCAATAATATGCTTTATAGTGGATGTACTTCTATTTAAAAGTTTTTCAATTTCTCGCTGACTTTTATTTTTTTATGATGAAAAATTGTCTGTTGACCCCTATTGCACTACACACGGTTATAAGCTGATTGTGAGAAAATCGTACTTCACATTTGTAACAAATACAGAGGCTAAGTACAGGTACATCTAAGGGCTGTCTCTATTCGTATAAAAATGCTATGACCGGTTGCATCATTTTCACTGGAATGTTGAAAACGTAACCGTTGTAATGTTATCAGGTTAGAATTTTTAACGTCTGTTCCAATTAGTTTTGTTTTATTTTCGTAATATATGTATTTGAAGAATAGTAGATATAATATATTTAATTTTCTTTCCTCAAATAATTAGTTTTCGTAACATTTTCAAAGTCTGACCAAATTGTATACCACTGCATCATTTTCACTGTTAGTCACTTTAGATCATGTTATAGCGTATGTATATTCACCGCAATTTATCAATGCCTCGTTCCAACGCCCAATGAGATACTCATCAGCATTAAAGCGATTGGGTACTCTTAACTGAATTACATACACATAGTAAAACGTGCGACACAAAAAGTAATAAGATCTAAAAAAATCACCATATACTCAATGATGCAGATAACGCTAGAATCTCACCTTACTACCTTACCCTTAATGTTTTTACAGTTTTATATGATGCATAGTTATACAGGTGTGAGAATTTTTTAGTATAATTTAATTAGTAATAATATTGTTATAATACGCAATGCAAATAAATCTTTCCAGATAAATCTAACTGCGTCATCTAATAAAATATTGTACTTTTACTTTGATTTGTATAAAAACAACTGCAGGTTGATGTATGTATATTCTGTTTAAAATATGTGAATTAGTTGGTTGATTGTTTCTATGACATGGAATAGAATCAATACTGCAGCAATTATTTGTAAGTGTATAATGTTAAGAGGATAATAGATATTTGGAATATTTATCCTCTTTTATACAATGTTTGAACAACCATTGACGTACACATGTGTACATATGTAAGTACATATGCACATTATCCGACTGAAGTTTGAGCACAACTGCACTCATCACGTAAGATAAATTGGACACCGAGTTACCACATAATGGTAAACTAGTTAATACCTTTAATTACAAACACCATGGTTATTAGTATTTATTTGTGTGTAATAGACGGCGTCCTTTTAATTGAGTAGGGACCTTACGTAATGTGCTGGCATCCATTTACTTTTATATTGAATTAGCAGCAAGTTTGCGCTACTATCAAATTATCTTTCCAAATAAATTCCAATTACTGCTTCAGTAGTAAGTAATAAGTTAGAGAGTCTAAATTAAAACTTACGTCATCTTTCAAAATTAAAAAAATATATATTAAAATTCTATACCTTAGCTACAGTGCCTACAATTTACCTTTTGAGTTAATAGAAGTAATTTATGTTCAACATATCTGCTACGTATATCACACACCGATCAACACCCAAAAATATTTCGGTACCGGAGTCGAGGGAAACATAAACTTCACGGACGCGAAATTAAAACAAATTATTTCTTTAACAACAGTCAAGACAGTAAATTTATAATTCAGGAAGACAAGTTGAACATTAATTGTTAGAAATTTATATTCCTCCGGAGAAGTTGGAAAGATAAATTAATTAAAAATTATATGCTTAGGTAAGGTGTAATTTAGATTTTAATTTTGAGAAATGTAAAAGAAAAATCTCACCTTCTTTATCGGTGTGCTCCAGTTTTGCCTGCGTTTCCGCCTTGAGTTGTACCAAGTAGGCCAGTAGTACGAGTAGATGGACCAGAGATTTCATTTTGTAATCTTTGCTGTAGTCTTAATAAGGAACACTGATAGAACTGATAGTTCGAATGTAGCTAATCTATCAAGCTGGAGTTTTTATCGCTCATCTCAGTTATACTATGCGCTTGGCAAATGCGACTACACACACCTTACTTTAACACTGCATTCAAACAAATTTACATATGGAATGGAGAAATTATTTTATTTTTTACGACACTTCACAGTTAACATTTAGTACATTTCGCTCGCGATTTAGTAATGAAAAAGTTTATATTTAAACATGAAGCACATTATTTCCAACGGACAGCGTTACATCGACATTGTTTATCACGGTTGTATAACTTAATTTGCTTTTAACTACACAGCGTCTTATTTACTAGAGCTAACAACATTCTCATCTAAATTCTGAGTATATTCAACGTAACGTGGTGTGGCATCGATTATTCGACAGTTTCGAATCATTTTGACGTGTAATTTGCATCACTAACGATCGTATCTTTCAGTTTTTCCCCCGAATAAAGCGTGTCCCGTACACGAATTTTATTACCGTCAGTTAACGAAAACCAGGTATTCGAACCAATCCTCGCGGAGCGACTGCGGATAACGGAGCTCCAAAGCTCGGAAAAACTTTGAGCATGCGCTCAGCTGATAACGGCATACTATATTTGCCGATTCGCATTTGTTTATTTCAACCTTTTCCGTGATATTCGTAAGTGTAAGTAGAATACAGTTTCAGTAATCACATCCTCTGCCGTTAGTTTTTCTGCGTTGAGAGTCAGCACGTACGCAAAAGTCATTTTTTACTAAAGTGACGCCGTTGTGTGCAGTTTGTCCTTGGCGTCACATTCGGTGACAAGCTTAGTCTCGCACGGTCTCGCATTATCACCAATGTTTAGAAAAACATATAGTTAATTTCTATTACAATAACATCGAATACCCGATCGACGCTTGACTTACTTACAATTAGTCATTATACGTAGATCTACGTAAGTACCTACATAATATGTTGATATTTCAATTAGTATATGTATTATTATGACCTTTATGTACACGGTGGCCAGCTAAGAATGCAAAGTGCTGTATCTTGTAAACTATACGTCCGAGAGACTTGCGGAAAAAAACTGTATTACTAAAGTGGGCAAACGAAGATCTCTAGCCATAGGTATTTTTTTGCCAGCCTTCTTCCTTCCATGCTTACCACATGTCCAAACCACCTTAGCTGTTTCTTCTGAATAGTTTCCAGAATAGATTCTACTTTCAAATCTAAACGTGTAACCCCTTTCACTGCTCTCAGATACTTCATTTCGATGATTTAAATTAACGTCCAGCTTCTGCAACCATTAGGTCAAGATTGGTTTAAATACTGTATTATATACCGGTATTTTTGTTTTTCTTGATAGTTCTTCATTTCGTATAAACTTATTAGTACGGGAGCTAGCAACGTTTAAAAAACAAGAATTTCAGGTCAGCTGATTTTTTGATATGTTGTCCTTATTGCTCCTTCGGTTAGAGTCTGAGCCGTCTGGCTGGCGGTAGCGGTTGCTTATATTAGTGCGCAGCCTACCTGTACAGGTAATAATTCTATATTTTAAAAGAATGTTAAGAAGTGTAATTTTTAATTTTGTCACTTTGGATAGGTTTGCCTGACATAATTTTTTTATTGCCAGACATTTTTATCATTGCTCGCAGCATGCCAGACGTGAATTTTCTTTTTTTTTTAATAAAAAATTCAAAGTATTTTATAATGTCTGGCATTTAAATATTATCTTATTTACGGATAAATAAATCTAAATTTAATTTTCCAGACGTTAATTCAGTTGTTTAACTTTAAATAAACACGATAAAGTGTGGCAGTATGATGCTAGTATCAGAGAGAGACAGATGCAGAATCTATTGCCGAGAATGAGACAGAAAACAATCACAAAGGTAAATTAAATTTAGATTTATTTATCCGTAAATAAGATAATATTTAAATGCCAGACATTATAAAATACTTTGAATTTCTTATTTAAAAAAAAAGAAAATTCGCGCCTGGCATGTAATTAGCAATGATAAAAATGTCTGGCAATAAAAAATTTATGTCAGGCAAACCTATCCAAAGTGACAAAATTAAAAATTACACTTCTTAACATTCTTTTAAAATCTAGAATTATTACCTGTACAAGTAGGCTGCGCACTAATATAAGCAACCGCTACCGCCAGCCAGACCGCTCAGACCCAGAGATATAGAGTAGGGAGAATGCTCGTATAACCGAATGCGCGAATGTCTAATTTTGAAAGTCGCCATTTGTAACCTTCATACTACCAACTTATTTAGAATTCAATGTTGCGAACCATTAGACATAATATTCCCTGTACAATAATGCTAGAAAAATAGAATACGTTTCTTTAAATCGCCGTTTTCGAATAGTTGTAGAATGTAGTGCATGTAGTGGGACTATAAATTGGCTCAAATTTATGAAATAATACATACCAAAGAATATTCAATAAGAGACGCTTATTTAAATATTATATTTCAATGTATAGTCAAATAATTATTGTAACAGTGAACTAGTTTTTTTCTTAAAAAAAACGCTTTACAACATGTACTTTTGACGTTATCATTTTTTCACAATTTATGTATTATGTCAATAGCCCCGAGACGCACTAAACGTGAAAAATGTACGAAATAGGAAATTCTGCTTCTTATTTGGATTTTCTTCCTCTCATAGATGTTTTTAGTTTTTTATTTAGTTAGAGCGCATTGAGTTTTCACGAAATAAAAGGAAAAACTCAAATAAACAGAGTGATCTTCAACGTCTTAAAATAACGGTAGTATTATTTAAAAACAACAAATTTTTCTTATATTCTTTATTGATGATTAAATAAAATAAGTTTGTTTAATGCTTGCCGCACAGACGGACCTTGTATTCTGTCCGTATATTTCTTGGCTAAACTAAAAATCCGTATCCGTAAATATGCATCTACAATTTGTTTAATAAGAATAAAGGTGTTTTTCTTCATTTGATGGAAAACTTAAACAATGATCCACCAATGTTGGAAATAATTGATCCGATGTAGCGTAAAACTTCTGAGAGATAATAATTGTTAGACTAGGAAACAAATTATCTTCAGAGGGAATTCTGTTTCCAGTCAAAGCTATCACTTTCCTTATATAAGTTTCCGCCACTTGACATATTTTAACAACAGCCTCTGAAGGTATTAATAACCCACCTAATAACAATAGTTTATTATATGACGAGCTACTGTATAGAGACCGTGCATACCTGTATTCTTCTTAAGTGTAAACCTGTATGAAAGCTTCATAGCAACTTCATCACTACCACTGGTGCGGCATTCTAAGCATTCAATGCATTTTAATGTTTTCCGCAGCATTTTAATAACATACCCTCCAACGTATGTTATAACATTCAAAGGTAAATTGTTTTAACTCGTTTTTATTATATCATTTTGTGAAAAATGTTCAGAACATATTAGTTTATTTGTCCACTGCCATTTACTACCTTTATCTAGCACTCTTAGCCATTCATTTAATAAACTCCCTGTAGGAAAGCTAAAGAAAAATATTATATTACAGTATATATACCATTTGTGTGATTGGTCGCCCAGAGTAGGAGAAGTAAGTGAGGTTGCTAGTCCATGGTTGACACTGATATTTGTGTAATGTAAACTGTTGACAAGACTTAAACGGATACATTTAAATTTAACTCCCACTAACTTCTCCTATCAATACGCTTTCGTAGTTCAAATAGTTATCCTGTATACATAGTAGAAAATATAAAGTATATTGGGGATTTGGGTCGGTGGAATACAAAACAGCTATTATGCATGTTTTAGTTCACTCTTAAACAAGTTATTAATGAAGAACAAAATAATGAATTGAACATCGAAATCCTCAATATAAATATTTTCTCTACATAATACATACTATGTATGTAATAAAACGTACCGATAAAACGGAACTCCTTTGGGTTTAAAACGCTTAAGATTTTTACAGCCGTTTACAGCACACGCCATGCTATTTTACACAAAAATATATGGGTGGAAAAGTACCTATGTAATTTTAAACGCCACTACAAATCTTCAATTTCAGAAACAAAACGCCAGATAACTTGGAGATAATATAAACAGACGAAAATTAAAAATGCGAATATACGACCAATGTTAAAACATCTGATTGTAACATCAACATTTACCTGCGCAGTGGTTTATGAGCACATTCCCTTCTCTTTTCTTTTATCTGATTATTGACTAGGGAGTATTTCATCTGCGGATTTACAACATTGAATTTGAAATATGTTGGTAGTCTGAAGGTTACAAATGGCGACTCCCAGTGTGTACATCAAAATTTGGATGCGCAGTGGGTTATGAGCGTTCTCCCTACTCTATATCTCTGCTCAGACCATGCCCCGGCTACTCTAATATTAGCAATTGAAAACAATTTTACGACGTGAAGTTGTATACTAATACAGCGCTACGTGAGTGTACTGCTAACTATATGGTTTATGGCGCCAAAACGGTGCTTTATAAATTTAAAACTTTATAATATTTCATTGTAAAATAATAAAGATTTTGGTGAAAATAACGAAAACAAGTAACTTGCACCAAATTCTTTTTATTTTTCAAATGAATAGGTCTGTAAAGTTTAATTTTTTTTTAATTTAATCTCTTCCAAAACATAAACTGCTGTTGGTAGTTTGTGGTTTATATACCACAGTTTAACGTAAAATTTTAATTTTTTATTACTAGGTCTTTAGTTTGTTTTAATCAAATTTAAATTTTAAAATATATTTTATTCACTCACACAATGTCTCAAAACTACTCAGAATCAGTAAGCTTAGATATTTGATCTTAAATGTCGATATTCTCGATGATTTTGTTCGCAATTTTTTTGTATTTCCTAATTATTTCGGGAGATGTAAATCATTTTTAGTAGACATTTTGCACTTAATATTAATTTTCAATTGAATTTCAAGAATGTTGGGAATATAGAATTGAAAAGTAGAAAATATTTAAGAAAAGCTGGATATATAATCAATTTCTTTTTTAATTCGTGCCATCAACTATATTTACATAAAAAAAATCAATATTTACAATTCATAAAACAAAAAATAAACGTTAGAGGAACTACAACTTAAACAAAATCTTCTTGAAACTACAATTAAAAAAAACATGCTAGGAACTACAATTACAAAAAAAAACATACTTAGTACAGAACGCTCCATATTAAATCTGCTTCCGAACCTTAAAACTGAGTTTTCCTCAGTTGGTTCTTCATGAAATCCTGCAAGGATTAAGAAAATCACAATAAATATTTGCATTAGCAGATATTTCTATATATTAAGAAATAACTCACCTGGTAAGTTAAAACTCGGTAAGCTACTTACTTTTAAGCCACTCTTACTATACGTATTGTGAACCGATTCGTGAATAATTACTAAAATGTACATATATGGCAGATTCTAAATCTATTGCATACATCTTTAGGATGTAGTGTATACAGATTCTCCAGTCCAATACGTGCCAACCAAATACTATACACCTATAACAGTTACAATATAATAATTATTCAGTAAATTAACTTCAGAAATAATAGCCAATAGACTACTATTACGAACTTCTCACCTCTTCATTAAGATAAGGAAAATGATGCAAAATAGCTTCTTTGGAAGTATTACTACATGTAGGCACACAGCACTTTGCCATTGTTTTTATAGTTTATGCAATGAAACACAACCAAAATATCTAAAGGTATAAAATATTCGGCTACTTACAATCGGCCCTCGACACTAGAAACAAGTACACAAACTATAGCACAATAAATCGTTAGAGAGAAAATGAACGGAATGAACAATCTTATTAAGATCTTATTGTAAACCTTGTAAACATAGTTTATATAGATTATGTATTGTTATGAAGCTAGCTCCAAATCCACCGCCATCAACGCTGCGCGGTTGTACTGTGAACTAAAACAGTTTACGACCTTGATCTATACCGTGCGATCCGCATGGCTCAGTTTCTAACCCAAGGAGCAATAAGGACAACATATCAAAGAATCAGCTGACCTGAAATGCTCTCTCAAAAACGTTGCTAGCTCCTATACTACATTGTTTAAAGCTTAGTATAATTTTGTCGTGTTTGCCAATGTGTTGTTTATTTCCGCATCTTCTTTTTCATCTTTGTGTACATTTACACCTTGGTATCGGAATAACTATTTGTTCTATCTATCTCTCAATTTCAATTTTCACTTTTGGTTTGTTTTTATCTATCACCATCACTTTAGTTCTATCTATGCTTATTTTCAAATTTCTCTTTTTTAAAGCCGTATTCCAGATATTCATGTTTATTTGTAAATCTTCATTGCTTGCATTACTATTACATCATCAGCGAAGGCACTCTCTACTAGTTACATTCGTTGCATGTTGCTATACCTCACCTGCAAGTTTTTTGTTGCTGATTTGAGAGAGAACATTAAGTATACAGCTAGATCGCTTCTAATCTGCGAAATGAATGTTAGAATAATATTTTATTTGTATAATTATTGGGAATGTTTAAATTAGAAAAATTGTATTATAAATTTATTGTAGTGGCAATCCTTTCTGGTACTCTAGCTATACAGTACTCATATGTAGGAGCCCTAATGTCCCTTATCGGTTTTCTTTAAAATGCCTTGCTTATCATATACAATTATTTAGTAATTCCAGTAGCAATATTTGTAGTACTTACTACATATTAGTTTTTAGTTGGTCTGTTTAATTCATCTTATATTCAGCAAATAAACTATAAACTGAACTTAACAATAAATTGTAGAGTGCTTTCATTTAATACCAAAACCTACATGACCGCTTTAGATATGCAATCCATTTGACAGTACGGTCATATTTAAAAGTAAAGTTCCTGAAGAATTTTTTATTTACATATTGACAATTAAAATTATGCAGGTTAGGTTTATATTGTAAATAATCACAACTAAGTAGCGAAAATGCAGGAATAAAATAAAAATGAAAATAACAAGGCAAACAGAGGCGTATAAAAGCTGTCAAATATCGACTTTGGTTAGCCAGCTCAGGGATATTTATTGTTTTACCAACATATTATTTACATCATCTTACGTCTGGGTTTTGATTCTAAATGAATATATGTTATTTATTTTTTTTTTTATTATTTTTTTACACAAGCAATACGTTACATGGAAACTGTCCAACTTATTCTTTCCATGCGTGTACGTACATACGTACACATGCGTTAGGTATACTAGATGATCTGCCAGGTCACAGAGACAGATCATCTAGTATACCTTAAGTACCTCAGTCTTAACTGAGATAGCTTTTAATTTCTTTAGGAGACCTATGACATTATTTTTCCCAAGGCCTGCTCGTGATTATCTAATTGTTTATTGTTGCTTAAGTCAAATTTGCTAATATTTTAATTGTAAATTGGAAGTGTTAGGATTTAATGTGCTTTTTTGATGAGGAATTAGTACGTTACAACTTTTGAGAATTTCTACAGGATAAACGTCAAACAATCAACAATTAGGAAAATTGTCCGTCTTCAGATATGTATGTCCATATGTTACAATAATCTTAACATTTAATTTTACAATACAACCTTATGGTCTAAGTTGAGTGATTTAAGTTTACATTTTATTTTAACATCTTGACTGCAAATTTTAATTTTACATTAATTGTTTTCTATTTTAATTCTTGGTCTAACACAAATCTGTATCATATGTCAATTTTATAAAACGCCTATCGTGATAGGATATTATCTATACAACTTAATATACGAGGTTCCCTCCAATAATTGTTAAATTTAATCGGTCTTATACTTTTAATAGACTTAGGTTAATCAGCAATATTGGTAAATAAAATTAGTGGATATGTAATAATATTTGTTTACTGATTATGAATTTCATTTACTGGTTATTTATTTAAACAATGTAATACTTCCTTAACTTTGGACTTTTCTTGCTACATTGCATAGTATTTAACATATAAGTAATTTTTCCAATATAGTCTTATCAAAAACCTAACCCGATGATGTTTGTGCGGTAGAATTATTTATATTTCAGTTATTTAATGCTTCAAAAATAATCTAATATGACAAGGTAAAAATGTATAAATTTGCAAAAGTAAATCAGCTTTAATAATGAAAATAGTAGCTGGCAGTAGAAAGGAACTATGGTTGAATGTAATTTTTTGTCTAAATGTTGAATAATTAACGCAAAGAGTAATCAATAATTGGAAAATTGTCGATTGAATAATTTCAGCATAACAAATAAAGTCAAACAGATGTACTTTTGTATTAATGAAAAGGAACATGTGTTGAAACTAGAAAATTACCGTAATTAACTTGGTAATTCTTCAGTGTATTAGCGAAAGACGTAACCACAATAATATAATATTGATATAATATAATGAAAATATATTGGCTATTAATCTTATTACGCTTATGATGATGTGAATTAAATATGTACATCATTTATTATGAAGATTTCCGGATTTTGACCGCGTTACAAAAGATAAATCGATAACTGCGTGGTTTAGCAAAAAAACATTTTATTTTTCAATATAGTCTCCTGCTCGCCCAACATACTTACTGCAACGATATTCGAAGTTAGTAATATCTTAGTTCTAAGTCGATATCTTCAAGCCGTCGATATCTGTACCTATTTGCACCAGCCATTACTTCGGAATTGGACTTACTATCTAGTGAACATACTGAAGGAAGCACTAAGTCTAATCACAATGCCTAACTTTTCGACATTGAAATCACAGACGTGTGGACAGGTGCGTTTTTCTGGTGAAAAGGTACTCTCTTTTTTGCCAAATTAGGTCACTTCTTTTTGATTTTGTCGCTCAATGGTTGCAACAAATTGGTATTGTACTCACAATTTACTGTTTTCCTCTTGCTTAAGTGGTCACCCACTATAATTTGATGAGAATCCCAAAATACACTTGCAATAGCTTTTTTTGCTTCCAAACCGTTTTTGCCATTGTTGGTGGCGGAGAACCGTTGTGTCCCCATTGTTTGACGTGTTCTTTGGTTTCAGAAGCATAATTGTGGTGTCAAGTTTCATCGACGACGCAAAATGTCCTTCGGACATATCCCCGTTCCCATCAATTTAGAACATTTCTTGGTACCCTTACGTTCCTTACGAACGTAAGGAGCTTAAAGGGAAAAGAAGATGAAAAAGTATATGAATTTGAAAAAGCAGGACTAGACATACTGATAATACCAGAGACAAAAAAGAAAGGCGAAGGAGAAATTCAATTATTATATGAGCATGTATTCATCCACAGCGGGGTACCCAAAACTGTAAGAGCAGCTGATGGAATTGCATGTGTAATACATGAGAAACTAGCAGGAAGTATTATATCGTGGAAAGGATGGTCAGAAAAAATATTAGCAGTCGAGTTAACGATAGATGAAGAAAAAATTACTATATTAGCAATATGTGACCCCAACGAAGACGAGAGCAAGAAAATAAAGAACAAGTTCTGGAACGACCTGACACTGATTACAAGAGACCAGTGATGGAGCCACCTACATAGCAGGAGACTTCAATAGCAGAGTTGGCGTTAGAAGAAATGAATGGGAACAAATAATAGGAAAATATGGGGAAAAAGAATGAAATAATAATGGAAATAGATTACTAGAATATTGCACAATTAATAATCTTATAATATCTAATACGTTTTACCACCACAAGGATATATATAAATTCACAAGGGCGGTCCCAAGCAGAAACGAAAAATCTATAGTAGACTGCATTCTAGTAGAGAAACACAATAGGCAACGAATAAAGGACGTAAAAGTTAGAAGAGGACCAGAAATTTATAGTGACCACTATTTACTGGCAGGACAAATTAAAAAATCAAGAACAAAATGCACACAGGAAAACCAGGAGCCGAGTGTACGACAAAAAAGAATCAAATCATACAGAGTACAACAAGAAGATATAGCAGACAAATACGAAAAGGTAATAGAAGTAGCAATCGAAAACGACCAAGATAATCTGGAGGAATTGAAAGTGGAACAAATATGGCATAAAATCAAAACATTAATCGTTAATGCAGCTAAGGAGATATGCGGCGTAAATGTAATAAATAAGAACAAGAAAAGAACAGCGTGGTGGGGTCATGAAGTAGAAATAGAAATAAAGATTAAAAAAAAACTATGGAAAAATTATCTAGGAAACAAGACAGATAGTGCATACGCCAAATATAAGGACCAGCGAACAAAAATAAAGAAAATGGTGCTAGCAGCAAAAAATAAGTCTTGGAAAGAATTCGGAGAAAAAATAGAGAATAATAGCAAGGAAAACCAGAAACTGTTCTATACAATGTTGAAAACTATGAGGACAGGAAATCTACAAAAAACAAAGACAATAAAAAACAAAGAAGGAGTAATACTAACGAAAGCAGAAGAAGTACTAAGTAGATGGAAAGAATATTTCCAAGAATTATTGAACGATCACAAAACATCAGAAAGGGAAAAAGAACTGATAAACGAAAACCGAAAAGAAAGTAGAGAGGTAACTAATGAGAACATAACAGAAGAAGAACTGAACATTGCACTAAAGAAAATAAAATATGGAAAATCACCGCGACATGACAGGATTACCGGAGAAATTACCAAGAAATTGGGAAACAAAGAAAGAGAATTATTACTATTAAAACTATATAACAAAATATGGGAAGATGAGCAAATACCAAAAGATTGGGAAATAGGACAGATAGTACCAATCTATAAAAAGGATGACAAGAGAATGTGTGACAACTATAGGGGTATAACCTTACTTAGTACACCATTGAAGCTGTATGAACAAGTACTAGAAAACAAACTAATGCCGCAAATCGAAAACACAATAGCAGAGTCTCAGAGCGGATTTCGAAAAGGAAGAGGGGTGCAAGACCATATCTTCACAATTAAACAGATTATGGAAAAACCGTGAAATACAATAGAAAAGCCTATCTACCCTTTATCGACCTTGAGAAGGCTTTGGACAAAGTGCCACGAAATATAGTATGGGAGAGTTTGACAAAAAGGGGTGTCAAACAGAAACTAATAGGAGCAATTAAAAGCCTTTACAGCAACACCAAAAACTACATAATCAGTAGCAAGCAGTAGGTCGAAAGAATTTAACACGAGAGATGGACTGAGACAGGGAGGAGTAATGAGCCCCGTGTTGTTTACAGTATTTATGGACGACATTATTAGGAAATGCCAGAATAATGTATACAAGCTGCAAGTAGGATACAGAAACATGCAACCTGTACTTATATCCGAGTGTGCGTTTGCCGGCGACGTTGTAGTTATGGCTGGAACTGAACAACAACTGCAGAAAACCCTAACAATATGGAATGAAGTGCTAATACAATATGGAATGAGAATAAATACCCATAAAACCAAAGTAATGGTAGTGGCAAAGGAACAACAAAGCACCAATATACAACTGGAAGAGAGACGGCTAGAGCAAGTGCACCAATACAATTATGTATCTAGGAGTTATTATGGATGAATCAGTACAACAGGAAACATACATACTACAACGAATGGAGAAAAGTAATAAGTTATACTACGCAATGAGCAACGGATTTATAGGTAAAAGAGAGATATCAGCTAAAACAAAACTGAATGTATGCAATGCTATCTATAAGCCTACCCTAACGTATGGATGTGAGACCTGGACATTGACAAATAGAATTAAATTGCGATTAGAGGCCATGGAAATGAAATACCTAAGAAAAGTAAAAGGAGTTACACTCAGAGATCGTGTGAAAAGCAGCGAAATGCGGGAAGAACAGCACGAGACCCTTGGTAGAATTCATAGAAACAAGACAGCTAGCTTGGTGGGGACACCTGTGCAGATTACATCCAGAGAGAATGGTGAAGCAAGTCTGGGAAACGAAACCAATAGTTAAGCGAAGTAGAGGGCGACCAGAGGAAGAGTGGGACGGAGTGACAGGCAAGATATTGCAAGGGAAAGGAGAGACATGGAGTACAGCACAGGGAAGAGCAAAAGATAAGAGACTGTGGTGGAAATTTGTTCATTCTGGTGAATTTTAAGTTTAATTTTTTAATTTTAATTTTAGTTTGTTAGAATTTAAAACTGTTTTCTCTTCAGTTAATTAAGTGTTAACTTTTAGTACCCTACACCTAAACGGTAGAAGGGTGAAAGATTATATATATATATATATTTTCTTGGTACCCGAGAAAATGGTCGTCATGATCTTACCCGCCGAGGGTTGGACCATAAAGTTGATGGAGATCCTCGATGTCGCCACTCCTTGCTTTGGACAGCTTTGGAATCTGTATCAAGGTCGTGAACCCATGCTTCATCAACTCTAATAAAGCGATCCAACATTTTTTTGGATCTGTTAAAAAAAATTAAATTTGCATGAAGTCGTCACCTTATGAAGTTCCAAACAGTGATTGATTGTTATTCCATTATTCCGTTTAAAAAGTCTGTCATCTGTGCTAAATGTCTAGTAGTTAACCGATCTTGTTTAATCAACTAATTGCGATAAACATTTATACCTAACTACGCGATTTTTACTTCACTAGACGTGGAACGATCTTTCTCTGCATAGAAGCAGATATACAGGGTGTCCATTTAAGATTCCGCTCTTTGATTGTAGCTATATCGTTAAATTAATAGAAATTTTGACTGACAGTATGCTACTGAAGATAAAAGAAGCACATTTTAAAATTAATTTTACTTATACGCATTTTCCTATTTGTGACACATCAATTGCAATTAAGAAAAATAGTCAAAGGTAAAAGTGGAAATATTGGTATCATTTTAAATGTAAATACTACTAGATAGAGGGCATTCCATTTAAGAAAATGGCATAATATAGAATTGAAGATATTGATATTCAAACCATATTTTTCGACACCCTGTATAATAAACACACAACATTCGACGCTTATAAGATAAAATGATGTCAGTTTAGACTTTTTACAAAATGTCATTAAAAATAAATGAAAAATGATGCGGGAATGAAAGTTTAACTAAAGTAGTGATTTCGGCAAAAATATATAAAAAATTCAATAACCTGGCAACGTCGATTTTTAAAGCAAAATTATTTTAGGTGTGAACGAAGCATCTGAAAGTACACTCAGTTCAATAGAAATAAGTAGGTCATTCAATCAAAAAGAAAGTGATAATTAT
>SMLS01070031.1:0-13347 GCA_004785975.1 Popillia japonica
AATTTGTCACTTTTATCTGCCTCTGTTTTATCAGCAAAATGTATCATGCGTAGTAACAACTCAAATCGATTTCTCGACATTACCTTAGAAGGAAAATTATTACTGAATAGCTCATCTGTACTTCAGTAGTCACGCAGTGATGACAGTTTTAGTAATCCCATCCAAGCAACTAATCCGAGAAACTGTCTAATTTCAGACTTTGTGGTGGGACTCCAAGCATGCACACGGGAGTTTGGTGTAGCGTCCTCGATTGTAACAAGTTGTGTTCCCATAATGGATCTTGGTTTGCTTGTGAACCTTTTGCCGGTAATGGTATCAATTTCGGCGATTCTTGCTCATAAATGCCTGTAAGTGTCTGTATATTTTCTACAGTTTCTGAATCTGATGACGTTTCCGATTCGGACTCATACTGAAACGATTCGTCACTATCTGTGCGCGCAAACGGTTCCCCGTTATCTTCGTCTGATATTTCTCCAAAATTGTCTGCAAGTTTATGTAATTGAGCGTGTGTCATTTTACGTTTACATTGAGACATTCTGAAATAATGTCTATCTGAAATAATGTCTATTTTCTAAATGATAACTTCAAAATAATATTTGGTACTTACATATTATTACAAATTATCTTTCCGCTATTCTGTCAATAATATTGTCATTTCACTTACAATTCATTGAATACTTTCATTTTATATAAAAATACTTACCTCCATATACTTAGTATCGAATAAATTAATAGGTGCACACAACAAACATACAACTGTGCTAACAACTCAAGGTGCGTATATGATAAGGTTACCTCGTAACTTTTTTAACCAATCAAAATAAAGGGCACGAACGCGTCATCATGTATGCTCTTTTTAAAAAGTAAAGTAGTGCATATACATACGTCAAAATCAATATGTCAAAATAAATTACCTCTAAATACTGTACTATATGCAACTATATGTAAGATAAACATGTATTGTTTCATATAGTCGTGATGTATAAATAATATCAGTACGACACTTTTTATTCAAACTTATTTTATTGACAGACTTTACAATTGACTACAATGACAGATATATATCATAAACAACTATAGTTGAATTTTTGGATCTTGTCCGTTACGTCATTAACAATGTAGTTTAGCAAAGATGTACGTAAAACATTAATCGCCGATATTTAATGTACGTTAGAAAGAAATGTAAATAAGATATATGAGTCGTTGCGTTAAGAAGACATACGCCTAGATACTATTCGTATTGGCTATATAGAAGTGTGATGAAGATAGATAGATAGCAAGGTGGAGATATATCGTTTCGTTATACTCAGCTTCATTCAGGTTGATCTATTGGTCTCTAGAGGGCACTCTTCAAAATTCGTCGGTAATATCGTAATATATATAAAATAAGTTTCTATTACATTGTGTCAATTGTGTTAAGGCTCTATTTTCACTCCTGGCGAGTACACCCTAAACTAACGTCGGGTGTGTGCGTGTGTGTTTACCAGTATATTTACAAATAAATTGGATAACAAACACACACACCCGACGTTAGTTTAGGGGTGTACTCGCTAGGAGTGAAAATAGAGCCTTAATATCAAAACCTAAATTTAAATAAAGCTTATAGTTTCAACACAAACCTTTTTAGTGGATTTACGAGTACCTAAGTGTTAGTTTTGTTGACTGAACATAGATGCCGCCACAATTTGTCAATGATTTGATTCATCCTGACATTACTTATGACGTAACGGACAAGATCCAAAAATTCAACTGTACATAGTAGCAATACTTATACATATTTTATATGCCTACTAGTACAGGGAGATCAAAAAAGATTGTCCTGATCTTACACTACTTTCCACAATGCATATATCTATATTTGCATCCCTTTTAACCCGCGGTTATCCATAGGCGTAGAATGTTTTGTATGAAGAGTATTCTTTTTAGTTAGTTAGGCAATCTACTATACACAACTGTACGAAATGGAATTTAAAACAAATAAGAGAAACTGTAAATATAACAATCACACATATATCTGTATGATTAAACTTAATTGAATTTACAATTTTCGATTAAAGGTTTTTACATTTTACTTTACCAACACCAACAAAAAAGAAACATAAAATATGTATTCGCAATTGAACCGATGCTTTTTAGACAGATTTTATGTGTTTTAACTATAAAAACAAGCATATCTGTGAATGTAAGTAGTGCAGAAAATGCAAACAGAACAAATAAATACATAAATAAAACATATTTTCTACTTTATTTTGTAACTATCCACATATCTAAGTAGTACAGCATATACAATAAGAATTGTTCAAATTTCAGGAAAATTATACAATATAATTCCAATAATATATACATATGTATATCCTACACCTAGTTATAGATATGGAATACACTTCACTACATAATTATTGATTTATTACATCTTTTACTGTCTTTAAGGTGCGAAGCACGAATCACCAGTTGCATTGTTACTACACTTCAAAGTTGTTGTTCGAAATGTGTTCCATTATTATTCAAACAAGTGTCCACTCTTCTTTTCATATTGTTAAACACATTTACTAACTGCTCAACAGTTATGTTGTTTACTGCTGCCCTTATTGCTTCCTTCAATTCTTCTAACGTGTGCATTCGATTACGATATATCATATTTTGTAAATGACCGAACAAAAAGTAATCATGGGGAGATAAATCGGGTGATCTAGGAGGCCATCGACCAAACCCAATAGCACGATCATAAAATTGACTAATATACTCTTTCGTATCATAAGCTGTGTGAGCACTAGCATTGTCATGTTGAAAATACCCTGTTCGTAGTTCATCGTCATGCAACTCGTTTACAAAATCTTCTAGAATGGCACGATATCGTCTTGCAGTAATAGTTTCCTCGAAAAAAATAGGACCGACAATTCGCCTTCTGGACATTGCAATCCATACTCCTATTTTTATAGGATGCAATTGTGTTTCGTGGAATACATGAGGGTTCTCTGCTGACCATATTCTAAAATTCTGTGAATTTACGTAACCACTTAAATGAAACCATGCTTCTTCAGAGAAGAAGGTTATATCCAACATATCGTCATTCCTTAAATTTAAGTTAAACCATTGACAGTATTCTACACGCTTTTCAAAATCTGGTGGGAGTAACTCTTGCACGACAGACACTTTGTACGGGTGATAGTGCAATTTCCGTCTAACAATAGTATGCGTAGTTCCATATGATAAACCTAGAACAAGGAAAAATGATAAATAAATTACACATCGATATTTAATGCAGAATATGTTTACCTGTTTGTTGAGCGAGTTGACGTACTGGTTTTGAAGGACTGCGTTCCAGGCGTGTACGCACATCTTCTACAACATCTTCTGTCATAACACATGGACGACCCGTTGATTTGCCCTTGCAAATACTTCCTGTTGATCGAAAGCGGGACACAATCCTGGGAATACGACGAATTAGACTTTCATCGTCGATTTGCAAATCAGGGTATTGCTCCATGAATTCATTTGCACAACATGCCACTGAATATGTCCATTGTCCATTACCTCCACGTTCACCGTTTCTAAAGTACGCCTCCACAATAAATAGATCGTGCTCTAGCGTAAGCGGCATTTTTTACAGAGTTCAGTCAATTGATTAGTATTAAAAAATACTGATTTTTACCTCCAATGCAAAAATAATAAATTCTTCAACATAAAACACAAGTAACGTACGTCTATGAACAGCAAATGACAGTTATGATATATTATTTAGTGAAATCCGCCAAAAATCGCAAAGTTGCTAACTTCAGGTAGAACATTGGATGCAAGTATTAGTATAGGTACTGTGGAAAGTAGTGTAAGATCAGGACAATCTTTTTTGATCGCCCTGTATAAAGTAATGTTAGTAAAACAATACTCCCATTTAACATGACTTTTCCTTGTGACCTACGTTAAAAAAAAACAGTTTCGTCAACCATAGGCCTTCAAGCCCATTTCTTTAACACAAAATAAATGTTTTGATTTAGGAAGCCCTTTTGTCAACACATCAGCCACCATGTTCTCTGTTGGACAGCCCTCAACAATCAGTTCTTTCTTTTCGTGTGAAGCTCTCTAATAAAATGATATTTCACAGCTATATGTTTTGTCCTATTGTGATAAACTGGATTCTCTGTTAATTTTCCTGTTCCCTGATTGTCACTGTATAGTACAACAGTTCCCACGTCGCCATATAATTCACTAATCAATCCTTTTGCATATATTACTTCTTTCCCTGCCTCACTTATAGCTATATATTCGGCTTCCGTAGCACTCAGTGCAACTGTTTTTTGTTTTCGTGAACACCAACTTACAGGTCCACCTGAGAGCATCATCACAAACCCTGTGTATGAATGACGATCCAAAATGCAACCCGCCCAGTCGGCATCCGTATAAGCTACCAATTGGCTCTCGTCTTTAACATATTCTAAGTTATAACTTATAGTCCTCTGGATGGTATTGCTAATAAAAAAAGGAAGTAGTTCCATTAATATATTCTCCAAAATTATTTATTTGAAAATATAATTAAGACCATTGTGAAATACTAATAATGACATTTGAAGGCATACACATACAATAATTATGCTTCGACAAATTTAAATAAGATAATATTTGCAGAAATAAATAGACCTACAATTTTTTTTCAAATTTCGTGGAAATTATTTAAAAGTTTTGCTTTTAAGGCATCCTCGTAATCTTCGGGTTGAAAATATTTACCGCAAATCCTTTTATATTTAGTTGAAAATTCGTTTTTCCGTTCACATTTTTCAATCCATAAATTTGTAATATGTATATTATTAGGAAATTTATGAAATGTTACTTTTTCTCCGTCTCTTTTCGCTTTTAGTGCATTACTTTTGCAACCAGCTATACTGCAGATAGTAGCTGGCATGTTTATCTTAAGTTGCATATAGTACAGTATTTAGGTCACATACCATAAATATAATATTTTAACCGAGGTTGTGGTTGAACGTTCCGCAAAACACACAATCCTGAAAAAAGTGTGTTAACGAAACACGGTTGTCTGAAATTGGTTGTAACCAAAGTCGCCGCTTGCAACTGCTTGAAAGATAATAATTATATCTCCTCTGATTTTGAGTTAAATGGCCATTATCTTTGTATGGCGTCATTAATTGACCCATACATGGGTATGCTTTGTCCCCTATGAGATGAGTATTATTTGGGAACTTATTCTCGTTATCTTGAGTTATATGCTCCCACACATCACTTCGTCGAAGAACAGTAGCATCATGCCTTGATCCCACTTCACCCGCATAGCAATGTGTAAAAAGTAATTTATGATCGCACACAGCCTGTAAAAAATAAAGTTCTCAAGCTAAATATAAACTTCCATAAATCATGTACAGCGGTGGACTTTTTAAAGTGGACACCTTTTAGTAGTATATTTATAGTATTTTTTTTATTTTTATGTATTGTAAATATGGTTTCAATCAGTGGCGTTTTATATAGAATTTTTTTAATTAAAAGCATTTAAAGGCAGACGTAATACTTGAAACTTTATTAATGTAAAAGTGAAATATGAACTAAACAGCAATAAAAATATAGTCAGTATTTTGTAGACCCACCGTGAGCCGCAATTGTGTGTTGCAGTCTTTTTCTCATTGATCCTATTAACGATCGCATATCGTAGTTTTGTCGAACTGCTTCCCATGCATTTTGTATTTCCTGCCAAAGCTCTTCGGTGTTAGCAGGTCTAATATTTCTAGTATGATAAATTCGTTTTACCATGTAAGCCCAGACATTTTCGATGGGATTCAGGTCTGGACTTTTGGCAGGCCATGGGAGAACATCTACATGGTTTTCGTTACACCAGATTCTTATAATGTTGGCTGTATGGATTGGACTATTATCCTGTTGGTAAACAAAATTGTCATTGAAAATTGCCCTTACTGATGGTAGCATAATATTTTCCAATATATCTCGGTATCGGAGAGCCGTCAGGGTGCCTGGAATTCTGTGGCATACACCAATACCATGTGCTCTAATCCAACCCCAAACGCTTACTGAAAACCGTCCACTTCCAATACATATTGAATTAAAGCCTCATCTTCTTCCTCATTAGAAATCTTTCTAAGTCCATTAGGTCTGGCCCTTTCCTCTGTCCGCTGTTCAGTTTGCCAAATGGTTTTAATTTTAAAAACACATGATTTGCTTACATGCATATGCGCCGCTATTCGTCGTAAAGACCAATTGTCTTCTAATTTAGAAATAATAACAGCTCTTTCAACATTAGTTAGTTGTGGCATTTTGTACAAATTATTGTAATAAAACGTATAAATAAATGAGTGACACTTCCGTCAGTTGTGTCACTTTGACTTATACCAATGTAAGTGGACTAAGTACTTGCAAGTACTTGTTACACAAGGTACATTAGGTGTCCACCTTGGGGAGTCCACCATAGTACATACCTATCTGTAGTATTATGCAAGGAAAATTTTTGCGACAGATATATGAGATTCCATTATTCTTCGGCATAGGAATTGGAATATAACTGCTGTCAATGCAACCAATGACTCAATCACCAATCACTCTCTCACGAAATAAAATGTTTTTATCCATTACAAAGCGTATAATGGCGGTAATATTTTCGAGAAATATTTGACAGCTAACGAAGCGAATAACCACAATTTACCAATCGCGTTCCGAAATTATTCAGGACATTTCAGCATTATCACATAACCGTTAAAAACCACAACCAACATTCCGGTATCTAATGTGTTATATACGGTACACGCCCTTAAAGGTAATTTATTTTGACATATTGATTTTGACGTATATGCACTACTTTACTTTTTAAAAAGAGCATACATGATGACGCGATCTCGCCCTTTATTTTGATTGGTTAAAAAGTTACGAGGTAACCTTTACGAACCTTACTAAATGCTTACTAACGAACCTTGCTAACAACTGATCATCAACTGATTTTAACCGGAAAAAAAACCACGGTTTAGTGCAGTTTACTGTTGGTTTCTTTGGTAGCAACCGCCGAGTACCAATTTCAGGAAACCACCTTCCCTAATTGACACATTTTCAGCGGTATTACATTTACGGAACGCCTTACCACAACCACGGTTAAAATATTTGATTTACGGTACACGCTCTTAAGTTGTCGAATTACAGGTACTGCAACAGGATTTAAAAATAGAATTTTGACGTTTTATACTTATATGAATGAGTTTATTCTCATCTTATGTTGAAATAAGCTCGATTTTATCACAAAACTTATTGTTAGTAGCATAAGTTATTTTATCATTTTCCATCATCGCGTTGAAAAAAAATCCTACCTGCTTCTCTGCTTTGCAGGGTTTTTTATCAACTTATATTCCAAAAATGTCAGATAGAATAACGGTTATATGTAGATTGTAAGTCAAAAAATGACAAAATAAACTTGAAACTTTATATATACCTACGTTAGCATTGTAAGCAGAAAGTTTTTCATATTACACCTATTTGTACCATGCTGAATGCACCTGTTCGATATCATATTTACAGATGATAAAAGACCGAAATATGTTTCACTGCATTAACGTTTAACCAAATCGTGTGAACATTACAAGATGAGTTTAGCCTTAGCAATGGTAGTAACAATTGTAGCTTTAATAGCTGGAGCTTCTTATTATTACCACAAGTGGACGACGAATATCCCTAAAAAGTGGACGTCTGTGAGCAACGTGAAACAGTTATTTCTATATCCTTTGAAAAGTGGTAGAAGAAGAGAGGTACAAAGTATGTATTGCACTAACGTGGGACCCATGATCTTGGAAAATAATGTACCATTACGAGACAGGTAAGTGTAATATACATATTTATATTATTATATTAGGAGGACTATGCTAGAGACCAACAGCCGTCGGACTCGGAAGGTAGCTGATCGCTATTTTCTGAGTTAAAAAGTTTTCGACTCTAGTGTGGTCAAAACCTTAAGTTACTCGACCTGCTTCAAAAAAGAAAAGAATAATTATCGGTTGTGTTGATGATGTCTCACTGTCTGCATGTTGCGTACAGACTAATACTATCTACGCATAAGCATAGGTCGTCTTTGTTACAGATACTTCATCGTTTATGGAGAGGATAGTAAAGAATTCAAGACAGCGAGAACTTATCCTAAATTGATACTTATACATACTTCCATCGATGACAATGGTGATGCTGTCTTTACTGCTCCAGAACAAGAGCCTCTGGTGATCAAGTTTCCGAATCCTGAAGATGAACCCGTAATAATTACGTAAGCACGGTATTTTTTTGTCCACGTCATAGTGTCTATATTGTAGCGAATGTGATAACTTAGTGCAGTAATACCCAACGCATGCATACATATCCACATACATTCTCCTACACTGATGATATGTCATTATGTGATGTGGCATGGATTTTTGTTTCATTCTCATGACTGTAAAGCCTATAGTGCCTTCTGATGTTCCAACCCTCACGACCTAGTCGCATCCGACCAAAGAAGTCCTCAAGTTGGTCGAGAGTAAATTCTCTAATTATGGTTCGTCTAGCCGCTGAATCTCGAAGTAGCTCTACTCTCTCGGAACAGTCGAGCTTCTACGCTCCTCACAGAGACAAAATTTACTAGACCCATGCGAAGGAAGTACTTATACAATGCACAGTGACCAGTTGAGATTCCCATGAGCAAATCTACCTCTTCCTCCTCACAAAGGCTGAGTGGCAGGACTTTTCATTGCTTGGATGAATTCAGAGAGTTTTACAGTGTCGTATGCCAATTCATTACGCCAGGACCGACACCTGGCAGCGGTACCGTGTTTTTGATGTTGTAGATGTCAGAGTGATGGCAGTCTCTGACTATAGCACCAACAGCAGCGAACATGGTTCCTGTGATATCTAGATACGAAAGCTTTTAGACTCACTTAATCTAGACTGACTTTATGGTGCCACATTAGCAAGACGTGGGTTATATACGCTAATAGAGCTACGTTGCATGTGTGATTTGTGCGCCACTAGAGTCTAAATTAGTCTTAATATTTGTTTAGCCTGAAACATGTGTATGTATCTATGTATGGCTCAGCGCCATACTGAGATGTTGTCTGGTGAACACCCTGGAGATTACAGCGGATGCTCCTTTGACGTGATGGATGTTCACCTGGGCCATATCGATGCCTGCCATCCCGCTGTTCCTTTAGTTTTCGGTAAGGAAGTCATCCTTACCGATAAGGGTCTCGTCCCCTTCTCCTGTATCTGTGAGGGTGCTGTCCCCTTCGCTTGCGTCTTCCCCAAGTTCCTCAACCTCCATAGGTTTGGATGCTAGTTCTTCGCGATAGAGGTCTGAGATGCAGAGACTGCTAGTGCTCTCTGCATCGCTTCCTGGCTTGGCATCCTTGGAAGTGCTTGGGGTGGGGTCTTCCCCTTTCTCCTTCTCTTGCTTCCTGAGCCCGTTAACGGGTACACTCCCAAACCTGTAATGGATAGTGTACCCCTTGCTCTTGATGGTTTGGTAGGAGATATCATCGATTCCCACCCTCACAAGATTCACACACGCGCCGCCCCTTGCCTTCATCTTTCAGGCTAAGAACATTCCATACTTTAGTCCTTAGCCCTTCGTTCTGTTCTTGTATCAGTGCTAGACGCTTTTCGGGGGTCTGCCCCTGACTTCTGTGGAGAAACAGTGTAGCGGTGTGCGACTTTGGGATGTTTTCTCCCTTGCACGTCGTCAACTGTGCTCCCTTCCAATTCTTGAGCACCGGTACCTTTAGACGGAGCCACTCTGCCGAATGTGGTGATTCACATTCAACCAGGATCAACCCCGGCTTAAAGTGGATGCCTGCGAATTGGATCTTATGCTCCCATCCGTCGCACATTTCCTCCACAATTGCCTCTTCCACTGCTGTCTGTTCGCCCGCACCGAGGGTAGTCTCAGGGAACGCTTTTGGCAGTATGGCAATTTTCTCCCTCTTGACAGTCATTGCGTAGCTGCCACCAGTAGAGGTAGAGGTGGTGTGTTTCCCACCTCCTTCTTTCCTCTTCTTGCCCGGTCCTTGGGTTGGAGTGATCTCCTTCCTCTTCCGCTTCGGCGCTGCGGGCAAATACCATTATAGTTTCCACCTTCAAGTAAACTCAGCCAGTCACTTCCTAGTCCTTCTTGCTATGATGTACCAGCGGTGCATCTTCAGATCTGATATAATGGTAGAAATTCCTATACGTTGGTTCTGGACCTGCGAATTGTCGCTCGCTAGCATCTCTAGTCTCAGCTATTTCATTTTTCCTAATCACACCGTGGCTTGGCACTCATCTTAACGTGATATGATATTCCAGCAGTAGCAATTGTTCGAGTTTCCTGTCACACCCAACTACCACCTCGGAATCATATTTGATTGCCTGCAGTGTTCTGGGTGCAGCTTAGCTATTAGTTATTCACGTATATAGTGCAAAATGCCCTCTCCGCACAGCTAGGTGGTTACTATTTCAGTCTGAAGAATAGATAGGAGCTCCAGAGACTGATGGAAAAGCTAAGATGATGATGCAGAGTTATGGAGACAGAGATTCAAAATCGCTATAATATCTTTGCAGACTCCAACGTAAAGCGCCTGTGGAAACTCTAGACTGTGGAGATGAAACCGCTGGCTGGTTATCACGTTACATTCTGGGCGAACCATTAGGAATTCGGTTAGGACACTATAGTTCAACGTTTAAACGAAACCTCCACGTACAATATCCTAAGTATTTCAGTAATTACGAGAATATGAGACTTGAATCTGCTGTAAGTAATTATTTACTAGATTGACTGTGTTATATAGATTAATATGATACATCATCAACATTTTCAGGGTATATAGACGGATCTCACCAGTTACCATTTGATAAACGAAGCCTCAGTTGATGCTGTGAATACTCTCTTGCAAAATCCGGTTGTACCTAATAATTACAGGCCAAACATTCTAGTGGATGATCAAAATTTGGATGCATTCACTGAAGAAAACTGGAACTGGATCAAAATAGGGGAAGTAATTCTTAGATATGTAATGCCTTGCACCAGATATATATTATCAACTGTAGATCCTGAAGCCGGTATCCTTTCTACAGAGGGGGAGCCTTTGAAAACGATATTAAGGTAAATTGAATTAAATTCTTTTAATTACTGTATTTAATGTGGGATCTGGATAAATCTAGCACAAATAATTTAAAACGGCCAGAGCATATCAAGTGTGATGGTAAAAAAGCTGTTATGGGAATTCTGATCGAATTATGGATGGGTGGAGAAATACACGTCGGAGATGAAGTATTTGTTGCTTAGTGGTTCGTTGCTGTAAGGTGTATAAATAATAATTTTTATATTGTTCTTTTTTAATATATGTACTTTTCTTATTTTCGTGATTTTTTTTCACTTATAGGTCAACTAAAACACTATTAATTCGATTAAAGATCAATTTATTCCAGAACCTTTACAATTTATTAGGTTTTCGTTACAACTTCGTTTTAATTGACCTAGAAGTGGATAAAAATACATATATGATTGTTTTTTAATTTTTTTAAAATAGGTTTTGTTAAACGTTTCAATGCATAATTGTGCTGCCAATTTGTTAAAAATCTGTAAACTAATTCTATCAATTTTCACAAATTTTAAAGGAGCTGGCAGCATGATCAACGAAGTGACAATATAAGTAATTAAATGTCAATTTTATTCCACTGACGAAGTTATAACGAAAACCAAATTATATTGTAAAGGTTTTGGAATAAATTTGATCTCTATTCGAATTAGAGTGTTGTTTGTAATTGACCTAGAAGTGGAAAAATAGAAGGAAAATAAGATAAGTAAGAAAAGGTCATAAAAATACATATACTAATATTTATTAGTTAACAAATTGAAAAACTCTACAATAAAAAATACACAAAAACAAAACACATTATAAATCAATCATAAGTACGATTTCTGTACGATTAATGTTTTAGATGGTTCCTACGTGTAGCAAGTATTATAACCCATTAATTGTTTTATATATGCAATAGAATTACATATTGAAATATGTAAGGCAAATGGGGGCACAAACCAGTATTGACAGATGTTATATTAATTTTAAAAAAAGGTGCCAGAAGGTTGAAATTGCCTCCCTGGAGGGGCACCTTGAGCCATGTGATGGGGGAAGATTCAACAGTAGACAATGTAAAGTAAATAAAATGGTCTGAAATGTTAGAAAGTCTTATATTTATACATTTTTAACTTACATATTTGGTTAGATATTTTAATTAACATCAAATGCGCTTAAATTAATATTAAACGTAAACAAAGAAGCTGTTCTAGCAGTTTTACAAGAATTTGGTTCCGGCAACTTTAAAACTATTCCATCACGTTCGACAATTATTGATATATCATCAACCAATGGATAAGAGAATTTATATAATGGCTATTTACGTCGTAAAAATTTTACTTCGAATTGAGATGATTTTGCAGTTATTACCTTGGCTATATACGAGCCCAGTCGCAGATGAATTGGACCACAGCGGAATTCGTTACTTAAATGGTATTGTGTTTTAAATATCTGGTAAAATGATTACAGTAAATGAAAAATAAATAACTGTGAACGTAATCTACAAACTTACAACAAAGTTATACGAACTGGACAATTATTTATTTATTAAGTGACACAAAATAAAAAATACAATAAATTTGGTGTCGCATATTAGATGGACTGGTATCTCCTTTCTGCTTAAAAACTGCATCAATTCGTCTAGACATTGTTTCCACTAGCCCTCTACAAAAGCCCGGTGTGAAATTTTGCCATATTTTTATAAGCGTTTCTTTTAATTCCACTTTCGTATGAACAGGAGACGTTCTCAACTTCTTTTTTATCTCGTGCCATAGCGTTTCGATGGGAGACAAATCTGGACTGCTAGAGGGCCATGGTAATGTAGCTATATTATTTATTTCCAAGAACTGCGTCACAAGTTTTGCCGCATGGCACGCAGCACCATCTTGCTAGAAAATGTAACCTTCGTCCATGTTCTTCAATTTAGGAATCGATGGCAAAAGCTCAAATTCTAGGATGTCTCTGTATTTATTGGCATTCACAGTGCCTTCTACTATGCATAGCTGTCCTACTCCTTGAGAAGACATACATCCCCACACCGTCACGGAGGCAGGAAATTTAACTTTGCGTTTTAAACAGTCTTTATGATATTCTTCTCCTTTCCTTCTAATAACTCTACTGCGACTGTCTCCCATACAAACCTCAAATTTGGATTCATCGCTCCAAATTATGCTATCCCACTGCTTTTGTGACCATTTTGAATGTTCTTTCGCCCACTGCAGTCGAGCCTTTTTCTGTTTTGCCTAAAATTTGAGTTTTCTAACGTCAACTTTCAATT
>ML218928.1:1223-13352 GCA_004785975.1 Popillia japonica
GATTTGAGAGCTGTCATATATATTTTGTTAAATACACTGTCAAAATGGGAAATATCTTGAAGATTTGAGAGCTGTCACATATATTTTGTTAAATAAACTGTCAAAATGGTAACTATTTTGAAGATTTCACATCTATCACATATATTTTGTTAAATAAACTGTGAAAATGATAACTATTTTGAAGATTTGAGAGCTGTCATATATATTTTGTTAAATATACTGTCAAAATGGGAAATATTTTGAAGATTTGAGAGCTGTCATATATATTTTGTTAAATATACTGTCAAAATGGGAAATATTTTGAAGATTTGAGAGCTGTCATATATATTTTGTTAAATAAACTGTCAAAATGGTTACTATTTTGAAGATTTGACATTCGTCACATATATTTTATTAAATAAATTGTCAAAATGGTTACTATTTTGAAGATTTGACATTCGTCACATATATTTTATTAAATAAACTGTCAAAATGGCAACTATTTAGAAGATTTGACAGCTGTCATATATATTTTGTTAAATAAACAGTCAAATGGTTACTATTTTGAAAATTTTCAATTTGTGGATTAATTAACAGGAAATTAACGCTAAAATTTGTTTTCGTGGATCCATCCTGATCAAAAAAAATTGATAATCATTTCGCCAAAGTATTAAATCCTTCCCTTACGGTAAAAAAAGGAACATTAGCCACTAAGCAAATTGCTCTAATTGGATGGAAAAACTAATAGGATCCGCTTAGTCCTTCCAAGAAGGTAATCAAAAGCAGGTAATCAAACCAAGGAAATTGTTTTGCTCGGCACCAAATATCATTTGGCCTTCGTATCATATCAATATGAGTTTTCTCTATAATATATTCTGGATGAGATTATTCTTATCAAGGCGATCATCCAAGACTGTCAATACCAAATTTAGTCTTCGTCAAATAGTTAAAACGTTGCGCTAGAAGGAATCTTAGGAATCTCTTCGAAAATGTTCTCCAACAAGTATTTCTATTATCTACAGTACCAGCAGAACTACACTGTAGTGGTGTTGGGGAAGATTTCCTAGAAGATTCATCAAGAAACCACAGTTCTAATACAAGTTCTATCCTCTTAGGAATCATTTAAAGGACAATTAAGACTTCAGTTAAATTATTGCATCACCTATAGAACAGTAGTGGAGCCAATCTTAGAGATCAATCCTAATCGATACTGATTCAAATTGGCCAATTCTCAGAATAAGCCCAAATGCTTAATTGATTGTCATCATCATTATCATCAGTGGGAATTTGTCTTTATTAGATAGATTGCAATATACCAATAAAATTAATCTTTTCCTACTGAATCTGTACCCATCTGGAGCAAATTTTTCCTGCTGAGTTTCCAAATTTTTCGAAGGAAGTAATAAGAATCAGCACTAAGTTGATATGCCTTTGCGGATTGCCTTCTAATTCATATTGGAAACTTGGGGGTAATGACGCAATATGAACACACACCATTCTCCCAATAAATTTGCAGCAGTTGAAAATTGCTGGTCTTCACAACATTATGAAGTTGTGTTCTTTGTTTATGAAGCATTTGCTGCTGTTTTTTCCGAATTTGTGGTAAGCTTCTGAATTTTGCCTTTTCTTATTTGTCCTGTCAGTGAGTGCAGCAGAGGATGCTTAGTTGAGTAATGCCTCTTTATATTGAATTCTTTCATCACTGAAATGGACTCATTACAAAGCAAACAAATAGGTTTACCATTGCGCAAGATAAAAAAGAATTATTCCGTCCATTTTTCTTGGACCTGACTCTCTGCATTTAATTTTCGTTTCTTTCCACCAGACATCATTTTCGTTTACTTTTCGTTTGATAAACTTAGCAACAAAACATAATTAGTAAGCACTCAAGATGCATACAAAGTCACAAAGCATATTGACGGCACTAGCAGTTCGCTAGGATATGGCTTGTAGAAGTTATCACCTCGGTAGCTCAAATAGAGTTGAACTAACGTTCGTGCCAACCACCCGTTTATATAGGTAAAATGAAGGAATGAGCTAGAATCGTCACACTTTGATCACTGTTTGTTGTACATTTTGGGGGATCAAAGAGGGGCGGTGTACTTTGAGCTGCTAAAGCTGAACATAATTTTTAGATACTTTGAAAGATGCACTGAATGAAAAATGTGAATGTAAAGTGATTTTGCAGCACAACCACAACCACCTTTCGCAAAATAAGTGAAAAAGATATTGGAAACATTTAAATGAGAAATTCTGCCGTCCGATCCTTAAACACGGTAAAAAAATAAATCTGTCTACATACTTTGCATTGGTTCAGAGTTGGAGTACGTATCAGTTACGAGGGCGGTTCGATAATTAACTTGGTTTGCTATGAAAGAAAACAATTTGAGTGTTACAACATTTTTTTTGACATAGTCGCCTGGAATCTCAACACACTTGCCCCAACCTTCCTCCAGTCTTGCGAGTCCTTCAGGGAAATGAATTTCTTCGATGCTTGGTTTACATACTACCTGTATGACCTCTTCATTGGACTCAAATTTTTGTCCTGTCTATCGGTTAAAATCAAATCATGGACTTTATCGATGATTTCGGGTGTCACAGTTGATTTCAGGGTGCCAGGATATGGTGCATCGTTAAAGTTTGTTCTGCCACCCTTAAACTGATTTACCCAAAGTCAAAATGTAGGTAAAACCCTCTCACTCTGTTTTTTCCTTCCAGATAAAAGCATTGAATCCCAAAACGAATTCCAATTTTATCCATTTTTCGCTATTGCTGGAAACACTTCTGTTTAAGTAATTGTCAAGCAACGAATTACTATCAGAACCAGAGAATTCACTCAGAGAAATGACACTTTATGGCGACATATACAGATTAGATTTGCGCCCTCTATTAGTGTGTGAACAAAGCTAATTATCAAAGCACCCTCGTATACGGTTGACCATTTGTATAAACCAAAACAATATCTTTAAAATTGAATAAATTAGAACAGAAAAAATGGTTTGCTTCCCAAGAGTTTTATCGATGAACGTTTAGATTAAAGATATTTTTTTATATAATTTATTTACTATTATCATACGTAGTTAGTTATTCGTTATGTGTACTTATAGTATAAAATTCCTGATTAAATTCGAACGCACCTTGTATACATTACCAGCATATAACATATAGATACGGCAATCAGAGGCGACCGACGAGGCCAAGTCTTACTACTACTGACAAAGGCAACATTACAGAGAAACCGGTCCCCCCAGCATACTATACAACAGTCGCTTGCTTGACTTTTTCTCGGCACGTTCCTTTTATTTTCATTCTATGTCTTGTGGCTGGTTACTTGCTTCAGATCCCTTCTTTCCCTCTCCATATCTGCCAGCCTATGGCTCTCTAGCCTCTTGTACAACTGAACTCACACACCGACATAGATACTCTCACACAACGATATTAAAACATATAATACATTCACCTATACACGAATACAAGCATACCTGTATGCTATGGTAAAGCCGGCTATGCGAAGTACCTGTCCAGTCTCTTACTAGTGTTCGAACAGGTCGAATAATATTGTATTCGAATACACCGTCTGGTACACATCTTTATCGCGTATTTTATTAGAATATTGTTCCAATTCCGTTTTAGAATTATTAGCAACAAATTTACCAATTCCACCATTCAATTTCGTTTAAGAATTTTACCAGAAAATCGAATCGTATAAGAGTTCTTTTTCCCCCGATTCCATTCCGAAATCCAGTAAGAATAACGATGGAAGAACAAGTGCTAAAAGTGACAAGAAAACGACAGGGCCCAGTTCTTCACTGAAATCGGCGTTCACCCGAAACGTAAGTGACATTATTTTTATTTAAAAATTCTTTTTTTGAGCTAACAACGAAATAAAAAAGAATCCCAATTGGATATCGGATCTTTTCCTTTTTGATAGTACACCTCTAACCGCCACGACACAGACACCTTGCTTCTTACTCTCTCGAGCAGGGTTGGCCTCTCAAGGTCAGCTGTGTACAGGCAATAACCTGTATGCAGTGGCGTGCGATGGTTGAGTGAAGTGAGGTCGTTTAGAATTTATTTAATATATGATTCTTTTAAAACGATAAATTTAATTTTAATTTATTTTTTCTATAACAAAATAAAATGAAATTAATTTAAATAAATTATATTAATTTTTCCGAGCGCTTTGGGAATAATGGCGGTAATATCAATCTTGGAATGTATAGTTAATTTGGTTTGAATAATCGAAGAAAAATGTTTATTTTAATATTAAATTTATGTTATTTTCCTGATATTTTTTCCCACTAAAATGGGATTTAATAAAAGATTAAAATATATATTAATGATAGATTAAAATTTACGTTTGAAAAATAAAATCAAAATTCTATAAATTTTTTAAATGTTAAAATAATACATAATAACACTAACATAAAAACAAATTGGTACATAAAAAACACTAGTAGCAACAGACACTTAAACTATTTTCAAACATTTCGGTAAATTTTAAAAATTAATATTTTAGTTGACCAACCTATTAAATTAGCACATAAAATATATCACACAATCCTATACATCAACGACTTAAATGACAAAATTAAACACAAATTAAAAAATCAGATATAAACATTACACATTTACCCCAAACAATAACAGGAAGTTATTTACAAATTTAAAAACTAAGATTAAAAAAGATAATCAAAGTAATGTATATAAATTAGAATGCAAAGACTGATAAATGTTACATAGGTCAAACTAGACAATACTCAAAAGAACGAATCTATAATCATCAATACACTATAACGCATAACATAACCACAGAAACTGCTTTGTCTAAGCATTCTAAAGAATTACGACATAACTTTGATTTTGAAAATGTTAAGATTTAAAAAAAAGAAAATAGTTATAAAAAGAGATTAATATATGAAATGATATACATTAAAAAAGAGAATAACGCGGTCAATTTTAGAACAGATTTTGAAAATTTAAGTAATATTTATTTAATCACCTAATCACGCCTGAATTTTATCAAATTAAGCTCTTGACTAGGTTTTTTTTGATATGTTTTTCCCTAATCCTTGAACAGAATTGTTAGAGCTTGACAAAAAATACATTGATATAAGTATTTTGATTTTTAATTTTTTTGTTTGTAGATAATTTTGTTGATAGGCATGGTTAGATGTTTATTAATCGAGACAATTTAAATGTCAATTTTATTTCACTGAAGAGGTAGTAACGAAAACCTAATAAAGTGTAAAGGTACTGGAATAAATTTGATCTTTAATCCAATTATAATGTTTTAATTGACCTAAACATGGAAAAAATATTAGGAAAATAAGATAAATACATAAAAGAATATAAGAATACATATACTAATTAAATTTAATATTAGGATATTTTATTATTAATAATTTCTCAATAAAATTTAAATAAATTTCTAGGAGTAAAAGTAAATACGTTTATATTCTGTTTTAAATATAATATCTTAACTTCAATTTTGGCATCATGTTTTCAGAACAAATTCCATTAACTCTTCTTAGACTTTCAGGTCCCAACCCCCAACCTTAAAAAAAAATCGGCAGACATGGTAGTATTAGTTTTTTAAAAATCCCGCTATTATTTGACATTTAAAAATATTCCCCAATAGAGCCATAGTTGACAGTTGACAGCCATAGTTGAGGTACGTTTCTATTTTGTTCAAACCACAACTGCACTTGATTATTATTATATCCTATTGACGGCCATTTTTGACTTTTCTCTTGCGCCACATCCATTAGATGAAGATTTCTCTCATTGCTCATTATATGAGGAGACTTCAGCAAATGTATTTCTCCCTTTATCGTAAGAGTTAATGTGTGATACAGGTAAATTCTGGTTGATGATGACGACCCATGCATCGTCGAAATATGTGCCAGAAGGAGGGAATATGTTCTTCTGTTTTGGTAGTTTTATCATCAAAGTTTAGGAAAACATTTCTGCCAATTCTAAATAATAAATTTTCTTACTATCATCAACTTCATTGTTATATTTTTCTTATCTCGAGATTGATGCATTCCTGCAATTCTTCAATAGTTGACCAATTCAAGAACTCTGATCGTATAAAAAAAATCCTTCCATAAGGTGGAGCTCCATCTCGCTGAAAGCACAGGTCTTCATTGAAGTTTACAAGTACGAGAAACGTCAAAACATTTGACATTTATTTGCAGATTTCGATAACTTTGTGATCACCTTTTCTTTGCCTATTATCTGAATGACTCCACAATTCCATGCTCTAATCTTTCCTTTATTCACGTTTAATTCTCTAGAAAGAGTTCCAGATTACAGAGATCTTAGGTCTACGAACAACAATCCGCAAAAATTATGTATCAACAAATTTCTAACTTTCACACTAATCTAATTTTTGGGCAGCGCCATAACTGTGACCAATACGTAAACTGTGCTTTTGTGATGTTGCCTGTTCCAATTTGGATGCAGAAAAAGTTTTGACACGTTTATTTGTAATCTTTTAATTTTCTCAGTGGTTTTGTGTGGATTCAGGAATGAACTTTTTTTTGGGCTTTTGGCAAGGGTGAACTTCAAGTGAAATATGGGTTTTTGGGGATCCTACTGTTTGACAGTTTAATTATGTCATGCAAAGGTTTGCAACAATTAAAAATGTAGTTTAGAAAAAAAATATTTTTTCAAAGTCTTTTATTAACATTTCTCCTATTTTGTCAGTATCTAATAAGAATTCACCAAAGTTATTATTATTATTATGCAGAATTGCGATTGTGTGATGTCTCGTCGTCGGTTTGGTTAGAAAATATACATAGGCCTAATAAATCGTCTCCTTGAAACTCCTATTAGACTATAGACAAAAATTCTCATATTTGCTTGTTATTTGTTTTAAATCATAGTAACAAAATAATTAAACACAGAAAATAGTAAAATGTAATGTCTTCTCGAGTTCTGTACTGCCAGAATATTTTCCTTTATTTAGAGATAGTTATTTTTTTAATAGTTGGTAATAGTACAAGAAATTAACCATAAACGCGAACTTTTGACAGTTTGATTACGTCATATAACTGTGTGTTGGTAATAATTAATAATTTAGATTTTACAATTAGGTACAATTGTCAATATTAAAAGAAATAGTACTAAAACGGTGTTTCTAGGGTGTTATTGCACACCAAAATCTCATATGTACATGTACATATTTGGCTATCTTAACTCTAATATTAGGTATAGTAATAAAAGAATTAAACTAAAATACTAGAAAAACGTAATCTCTTCTCCATTTCGATCCTGTCATCAGAGACGCCATGTTCGTTTTTAATGGTTGGTAATACCTAGTGCATGAAATCAGCGGCAAACGTGTAGTTTTTTGACAGTTTGTTTTTATCAAAGATATTTATTTTGATTGTCAAACTTAAAAGAAAATAATCCTAAAACAGATTGTAGATTAGAGTGTAAGAATAATAAAATAAACACAATAAAATGTCGAAGCTTTTTGATTGTATACAATGTCTGGTCTTAAAAGTGTTATTCTTCAGATATGGAAAAACAAGATAATCTTAAATGATTACACTGGCCCAATAAATCGTTTCCTAGTAACTTCTAGCCAAGCAGCTATTTTTTTTGTGAATGTAGCGAATTTTCAATAAAATCGTGTAGGTTGTTTGAGGACCAAATTCTCCGATTTTGCTTTGACAACTGTCAGAATATGAAGTTTTCAAAAGCATTACAGTTACACCAACATTTAATTAATTATGTCATGTAAATGATAGAATTGGTATTTAGATTTTTACGAAAATGTTTCTTACAATTATTAAAAATAAAAGAAAATAATACTAAAACAGACGTTTGAAATATTAAATGAAAATTTTCGATATCTTGCAGCAGTTGCCGTTTGAAAAAAATACTACTCCCAATAGTTTGAATTTATATTTCACAGCTGTCAGAATTTGAAGTTTTGAACCGCATTGCAGTTGCACCAACCTTTCATTACTTAACTATTTAAAAAAAGATTGAAGGTTCGGTGTAAATTACGAAATTTACTAATTTGATGCCCAATCTGACACAATTTCATATTGGAGGCATACATTTTACATTGTAAAATTTATTTTAGCAATTATAGGTTACAATTTGGGCTGGAGGTACGTTCAGAAATGTATTATGCTTTTCCAAGATCTGTATTGTTCGCATATGCTAAGTAATGAGGTACCTATATCATGCAGAGAGGTTTATGAAACTGTATCTAGCAATCATTGTCGAACGAGTTAACTTGATACCTTAGCTGCCCTTGGAATTGATACGACAGATCAGGCTTAAGTGGCTACTGTGTTCGTAATTTGATCTGACCATTATAGAATAGATTGTATTTCCAAATAAAACGTTTATATACATATGTACATAAACATATTCACTACATGTAATTTTGTATGCATAAATCAAATAATAATTTCTAAACAGTGTATAACTACTAAAGAAGCTGCTCTATTCTAGTGAAAGAGATGCCTAAATCGGTGAGTGAAAACGGTATTTCGATATTTTATTCGCAGTTTGAAATATAAATAAAATAAAATTCTATAATTTAATAAATTTTAAATAATAAAAGTATTTTTCGTTCAAAAATATTTAAAAAAACGTGTAGGAGCACAATAAGAAAACAGGACCGATTTTGAAATGAAACTAAAGCGTCCTTCAATGTTCGAACTGTTTTCCATCACACTCAATGCATTATTAGAGCCGTTCATGAGTGAACATTACAGCAGCTTCAATTGCTGCCCCTTGACAAGCTAGAAATAGTTTCTTGCATTCGTATTTTCATGCCATCTCTGGCTGTTGGTAGAATTTGGTAAACAATATCTTTCAACCCACCCCATAGATAGGAATAGTAAAACAGGTGAGTTCTGGCGATGGCGATGGCCAATGAAATACTTACCTACTTGCCCAATCCATCTCTGGTGATATCTTAAATCTAAATGTTCTCACACATTTCTTCAGAAATGTGCTGATGGGCAGCCGCCTATTTGCAAAATCATATTTTGCCGTAATTGGAAGGGCACATCTTTTAATAAAATATTCAATTGTTTTACCAGAAAATTAAGAAACACTGCATCATTTAGTGGTTGAGCGAAGAAATAGGTAGGTACTTATAATAGTTCCGCCCAGGATGCTACACCATATATGGAGACTCCAAAGGCTGTGATGTTGGCCATCGATCAAGAGGCCATTCGTAGACTGTTAAGAGCAGAAATTGAAGGTGCTGTGTTGTCCACGCCTGAGCGGGTCCAGCAATGCATTGGGTGTGATGCAAGGCAGTTCAAACATTGAAGGGCGCATTGGTTTTATTTCCAAATCGGTCTATTTTTCTTATTGTGCTCCTGCACATTTTATTTTTTTTTTTGAACTAAAAATACTTTCATTATTTAAAATTTATTAAATTGTGAAATTTTATGATTGAATCTTGAAAAGTGGCAAAGAAACAACAATAAATACCGGTGTAATAGCGTCTTTTTTAAAACTATATAACTAAATCTGCTTTCTTCGATATTTCAAATAACGAAATCACGAACCAGCTCACTACTTGACAATTTAAGAAGTATAAATTGATATAAACAAAATCTATACTAAAAAGTTTTTACAAATATCATAACCTGACTTGGTTCGACGATAAAAGCACATTATTGCACTATACGACAAGACGGCTACAATTAGAGTTAAAAGATGCTTAAGTGAAGACCCAGTAGATGCTCTTGTGGATAATGGTAAGAGAGCAAAAATTGATGGCGAAGAAAATAACATTATAATATATCAACGAACTACCACATTAAATACTCAGGATAATAATTTTGATAATCATCTTAAGCAGTCTACAAAATATAAAATTGAGAAGAATTATAAAATTGATAACAGCAATATTTATGGTAAGATAAAAATAGAAAATCAACAGGGATCGAAGAATAATAGGTATAAAATTGTAAACTTACACAGACCTTTAAATGCAGTTGAAGAGAATGCAGCAAAATTACAAGAGCCAAATATTACAGTAGTAGATATTGAAGCAGATGATGAAACTACTATCAAAGAAGGAGATACTTATATTTATGATCTGTACTATTCTAATTCAACAAGTTTGCTAGATATTGATATAAAGGAACTTATAAGTGTATACCCGTTGAGTAGTGAGTTAGTATGTACCTGGAAACGAATGTGAAGAAAGTATTGATACTGACGATTCTGGTTCAAATAATAAAACAATTGGAGAAGTGATTACCCTGATGAAACTGACGTTGAAAGTATTACAGAAGAAGATATGATGAATGTTATGCTTCGAATAGACTTAAATGAAGAACATGAACTTTCTAGCGAAGAAAATGAAAAATTCTAATACCTATACAATTAGTCAACTTAACTACGCTACTGTCCATATACAAATGCAACACTTTCAAAAAAATTACATTTAATGGGAATATATAATATCGAGATAGCGTTTTCACTAATCTATTTAAGTATTATTTTACTACAGTTTTATGGAAAAAAGTCACATTATTGCATTTAATTTTTTAGAGAATTTTGCAATATTCTGTTGTTATATGTTGTTATATCAAAAAGTGCGATCTAGCGGCATCACTAGGAATTAGACATATCGTAGGTAAGATGCGTTTGATGGAACAATAAATGCTTTTTTCTACTCCCTTACCAGTAAATTACCTATTACCTACTATCTGGTTGCTAAGTAAACAGATCATTACAAGCTACTGACATGTAATGTCTAGCACGTAATAAAAAAATTACGTAATTACGCTTCAGTTCTACACTGTGTCCCCGGATCGACGCATGAATAGGTAAAAAAGTCTGAAAATTTTTGAGTTGAAATTTCATGTTCTGGGGTTCAGCCCTGCTTGGACAGAAACTAATTTGTGCCATACTTTTTGTTTTGAATAATCAAGCATGCCTTGAAAATGTACGAAAAGTGCTTTTCCTGTAGGAGATATGACAAAATATTATTAAGAAAAGTTGTTCAGATTGACAAATTACGCAAGTGTGCAAAATTTCAACAAGATCAAGCATGCCTTGGTAATTTACACAAAAGTAATTTTTCCCACTAATAAAGTGCTTTTTCTGTAGGAGATACGACAAAATGTTATTAAGAAAAATTGTTCAGATTGATAAATTATGCAAATGTGCAAAATTTCAACAAGATCAAGTATGTCTTGGAAATGTATGTGTTGCCTTATTTTCCAAAACGCATAGTGTGCTATGAATGTAAGAAGATAAAAATAAAATAACGTTTTGACACTTGTCAAAAATAGTTGATTCTAAATTGACGTAGTGTTTTCTGTGGTCTAAAATTGATCTCAAAATTCGTAAATATCACTGCGAAATATCACAAAAGTTATGCTTGCTCTACCAGAACGGATCTACTTAATTCAGTGTTATGGTATAGGAGAATTATCTATTCCAGCGGTTATTAGACTATTTAATGTGAAGTTTCCAAACACAGTATTGGTCCAATCTACAGCATCCAGACTGGTTAAAAAATTTCTGACTACCGGCAGTGTACATAATATACCAAAAAAAAAGAAAAACTTTGATGAAGATGACATAAGTACTGTGTTAGCAATGGATTCATTACGTGAACAACCCAAACTGTCACTAAGAAAGCGATCAGAACAGACTCTCATTAACAGATCACATTTGCAACGCGTTTATAAAGCAAGAAAGGTTAAACCATATAAAGTCAGATTTCTTCACACGTTAGAAGAGGGGGATGAAGCCCGAAGGTTGGAATTTTGTCTCACTTTGGGTGAGAAAATTCTGGAGGATCGGGATTTCCAAAGAATTTTCTCAGATGAATCGACTTTTACTACTAATGGTGTGCCTTCCTCACAGAATTGTCGATATTGGTCTGAACAGAATCCCGATTATGTAATAAATTCTAAGCGCCAATATTTTAAAAAGGTTAACGTCTGGTTTCCTATCGTTGTGGTGTAATTGGACCATATTTTATTGAGGGAAGACTTAATCAGCATACATATTTAAATATTTTGAATTGGTTTGTGGACGAACTGCCATACGAAGCAAGATGTTTTTCATATTTTCAACACGACGGTTGTCCTGCCCCCTCGACTTTGGGAGTTTGTGAATGGCTGAATCAGCATTTTCAAGAAA
>ML218929.1:7785-49160 GCA_004785975.1 Popillia japonica
CGAGAAAACAATTTAACTTCGCGGGTATGAAAATGGGAATGTCAAAAGCAGATACGCGCTTGAAAAATGTTAAAAGTTTTTTCATCCTTCTCACGCCCGAATGCAGTAGCAAGCGCGTCTTAAGACTGTTCAAATTTTAAGGTGAATTCTTGTCGCGCTGAAGTTTTCATCGAATGGCGTGCGGCGTTAGCGTAGGCAGCTGACGGGCGCGTAGAACAACATGTATAACAATTGATTATGAGCTTACCGTTTGACGTGACATCGTTATGTGAAGATTTATTCGTACGAGATAAGGACGTTGTAGAAAGTTTTCCGCTTACTTCCTCGTGCCTTGCTAAGCGAACCGACGTGATGCCAACGATTTAATGGAATGTGTTGTTATTAAAAGCATAATAATGATCTATAATATTGTAATCATTAATATGATTAATATGGCTGTAATTGGTTTTACAATGCTTTGAGAAAATCTTTGCAGTTATTCATTGTCCAACAGAAAACATCGAAGCCATTCGCCATGGTATTGATGAAAATTCAAAACATTCCATTTCAGTAATGGGCCAACGGGCAAATTTGTCCTACAGCACATCTCAAATTATTCTAAAAAAAAACTGGGTTATCTTCTTCCAGTGGATTATCCAAGACGAGTGGAATTTTGTCAATGGTTCCAAAATAACCTAAACAATGAGGGAGTTTTTTTCTCAGATGAGGATTGGATTTATCGTCCTCATTTTTTTTTTGAAAAAACGTATCTCTAAAAAGTAGGTGTCTGGGTTGGAATATTTCGAAATGATTGGTGTCCGATTCCTTTCTAGAGGGAACATGTACTTCTACACCCTACTGTAATGAAATACTAGTTTCGTTCATAAATCAAATGGATGATGAAGAAGACTAGCTGCCTATTTCCAACAAGATGGTACAATAGTACGCATCATCAGTGCAAAAACGCTTCTGAACACTTTAAAAAGTTTATTCATTACTAAATATATATAATATTGTAGTATAGATATTAGTTAATAACAATGCCGAGAGATAAACTGCTAACCGAGAATGAAAACACAAGAATAAACTGTTATAAAGAGATGGGGTTTTCAAACCAAGCAATAGCCAAGAAATTGGGCGATCTCAATACCTCATCAATAATTTTATAAGTTTAGGGTAATTGCTACTGCAAATATCGTCCTAAATGAACTAATCAAAAACTTACGCGAAGACAGCACTCGATATTTCGGTTAGCCTCTTCTGGTGATGTAACCGCACAATAAATCAAAAAATATGACTTAAATTTGGCAGTAACTAAGAGACGTGTACAACAAATTTTATCTGGTAGTAAACGCTGTAGATGGCAGCAAAACGTCTCAAAATCATCCTTAAAGAAGACTCACAAACAAGCTATGCTGATATTTGCACAAAATCATATGATAATGAATGGACAAACGTCATAATTTCTGAAGCAAAGAAATTCAATTTGGACGGAACTGATGGCTTTAAATACTATTGGCACGATTTGCGTAAGAACACTGAAGTTGCCATGAGTAGATTTTGGTGGCGGTAGTGCAATGGTTTGGGCGGCTTTTACCCATAATGTTTTATTTCGCCACGAAATCCTGATAAAGGCGGACATTTTTAACAGTCCCGTCACAGTTAATTCAAAATACAGTGCTATATTGTCTGTATAAGCCAAAAACTGCTTAACGGGGAAACGGAATGCATTTTTAGGTTTGCCTCGCTAAAAACAAACCTGTAGAAAACGAAAGCGTGTGACGTTTTAAGAAAAATGTTTGGTTAAAACTTGTTGCTGCATAGTACGTAGCAGTTTGTGTACTCAAAACAACGGAGAAGCGTGATTGAGTGTGTCCATTACATATTGTGAATGTAAATTTAATTGAAAACGGCGAGTAATTGTCGTGAAATCAATGTCAGGGAGCAAAATTAATATTTTATCGCTAAAACTTAAAATTGAACTCATAAATGAGGCAGAACGGCAGCACTTAAGCATAAAAGACCTTTGTAAAAAAATATAAATGTGGGAAAACCCAAGTCTATCAGATTTTGAAAGACAAACAGAAGATTCGCGAAGACTGGTTAAGTGGTCATCGTCAGGAAAAGTCGAAACGAAAAGTTAGAAAAATCGATAACGAAAATGTTAACAAAATCGTTTACGAATGGTATTTAAATGCTAGATCGACAGCCAAAATTATTGCAACTCGTTTGAAGAACGAATCATTCAAAGCTTCTAAGGGATGACTTGGAAGCCTTAGAACAAATTTCTTTTAAGGGAATTTGCGGAGAAGCTAAAGGTGTTGACTTAACAGTTGTGGAAAATTGGAAATCAAAATTGCCTGAAATAATTGAAGGTTATGAGTTAAAAGATATCGCTAACTGCGATGAAACAGGATTGTTATTTCGCGCCCTTCCAAGTAAAACTTTGACTTAAAAAAATGAGAATTGCGTAGCTGGAAAACAGCCTAAAGAACGACAACAGTTTCTCTTTGCGAATTTGTTGATGGAACTATTGAAAAGCCATTAGTCATAGGAAAAGCTTCGAAACCTCGTTGTTTCGAAAATCTAGATATTCATGCACTTATTATTGGCGTGCCAATAAGAAAGCATGGATGACGTCTTCGTTAATGGATGAATGGCTGAAAACATTGAACAGTGAAATGAGAAATCAGAAAAGACATATTCCTCTTTTCTTAGATAATGTGGCATGTCATCCATATTCACAGCTGTCAAATATCAAACTGTTCTTTTTACCACCAAATACGACGAGTTTGTCACAACCTTTCGATCAAGGTATTATCAAAAATTTTCCATTACAGAAAGCGTATGCTTTAATCAATTTGTGCCAGTATGGGCGGATGCATTCAAAAAAAATTACCGCATTAGAGGAATACGCACAACGAATACAGTCCATTGACATGTCAAAAATTCTATTGGAATTGCGTACCATATTGGAAAATAAATATCCACAGCTAAAAAAGCAGAAGACTTTGGACGCCTACCTAATTATGTAAAAATATATAAACTTAATACATGTGCTCATAAGTGTTTCAGTTGTCAATAAAAAATATTTGTCGTTGTATACAGCATTTCTTTCCGTTTTAAAGAGGTTCGAGGACAAGACGGAAACCTGTACAACCCGCAAGAATATTTTGGTCCCATACGGTTCCGACATAGACAGGTTTCACTGTATAGAATTTCTAGAAACGGTTCTGAAAGATTTTGTAGAACAAATGCCGTTGCAAGATTGGATACTTTAGCAAGACAAAGCAGCTATCCATTCTTCCAGACGATCCAAGGAGTGGTTTCAACAAAAAGTAATCAAATTAATGAATGGCCTGCTCGCTCACCCGACATGAACGCAATTGAAAATCTTTGGGGAATATTCCTTAGGCAGGTATATGCCAATAATCAACGAAAACATTAAAGAACTGAAAGTTATTTTTTGGAATGCACAGCGTCTACAAAAAAATAGAATTAAGTCAATCAATTAAGTAGGAGTACTAAGATAAATACTAAAGAAGATATGCACTTGATGCTTTACAATAACATTTAATTTACATATTTGTGACGTTCTAATAACACCCTCCGTACATTAATCCATACTTGAAACCAAGAAACATTCCAATCCAATATCAACTACTTAGATTTAGACATTCAGCGAAGTACATACTACTGTTGATGAAAACAGTCCTTTTTTCCGTATGCGATTCCTATTTAAAGCGCCATATTCGTGTTTCGTCGCGTTCGTCAATTGGTACGCAAATCCCATCGGGCAGAACGAGGTCTCCTTGCCTGCAAGAAATAAGGAAACGCACGATTATTTAGCCTGAGGGGCTCGCCCAGGCATGGGGATTCCAGAATTACATTTAAATTTCTCTATATAGCGGGACGTCGTCTATATACGAAAATAGGGGATGCTGTTGGTTGCAATACGGCCTCGTCATCGTACAAGCCGAATTTTTTGTGATATATTCCACCCTTCGAAAAAGAAAAAAAAATACCGGCGTATAACTAAATTTGCTCCCAAACATTTTTTACCTCTCTTCCATCAATGGCGGCGGCGATATCATCCTTTGTATCTAAAAATCTCACGGGAGATGATTTTTTAATGGATTCGACGGAATGTGGCTGTCTCTCTTTTCGTTCTTAGAGTTTTGTATAGTCAGACTGTACTTGTTTCGAATTTTGACAGAAACTGTTTGGAGGACTGGCGAGAGAGTAATTTGGTTGCTACTATGAAGAAAATCGAAATATTTTGTTATTTGAGAAAAATTATTCGTCTATATTTTATTTCCGTTTCCTTGTTGTTGCCGTCTTCAATTTGTATTTCCCGTGTTTACTGGACCATGCCTTTGCGATCAATATTTCCGAATTAACTTTTTTGTACAGTTTTGTTGCAGTGGGAAAAAGATGCTAAAGATTTTGGATCTAAGTATTTATAAAATGAAAAGCAAATATTCTTGCTGTTTGGTGTGCAAGGGTCCAACTAATGAGTTAGAGAATTCTGCGATTGTCTGGAGGTTTCTGGTTATTATTCCACGTACTAAGAGATTCTTGTTCCAGCAATAAAAAAACGGAGTAGTATCAATCGCAAGCTGGAATGCTAGAAAAAGTAAATCCATATATGAAGTACACAAACTGCAGAAAAAAAAAAATAAATAATAATAATAATAATAATAATAATAAAAATTGGCCTTAAGCCGGGTCTGAACGAGCGCGGTGCATATGGGCCTGCATAACCATTTTACTTCTATGAAAAGAAAAATGCACGTCTCTATACGAGGTTACTAAAAAGTAACTACAAACAATATTCTATAATAAAGATCAAATCATTAATTGATTTTTTCCAGTAGCTATTAAAATTAATTACGAGATAAATTTTTGTTTAATTTTTAACAACGCTAGATAAAAAATAAGTACCTAAATAGTTTGATATTTACTGTAAAAAGGCCACAATTACTAGAATCAGCTATTAAAAACTACAAAAACTTCAGCGCAATGGCTCCTATTGTTTGGAAAAACAGCACCTTTTGTTCTCTTTCACTGCCACCGAAAAAGTTAGACAGCTTTGTAGAAAGCAATCGATCATCTAGGTGCGTTATTGATATTAGTTGAGCTACTAAAGTTATCGAACCGCCGAACGAGTTTGGCTGTTGGTTTATGAATGCGCACTTACATATGTTCATACGATTATAAATTATTTGCACTGCATTCTTTAGTGTCTCGACGAATATAAACATACATTCAGTCAGGTCCGTAATACAATTTTCAGATATAAAAATTTCGTACGAGAATTAATAAATTTATAAATTTTTCGTTTTTATTGTTTTTATTGCTGGGACACCCTGTATAGTTTACGATTTGGGAAATTTCGTACAGAATCTAGAAACGGATTTTGCCTAAAAATATCTTCGTGTTTTTATAACAAATAAAAGAAAAATTAGCAACTAGTTAGCATAAATTATTTGCCTAGATTCGGAAGAGCTATTACTTTTGTAAAAATGTAGTTTTCAGAGTTGTGTGTGGTGGGATATCAAAATACAGCGATACGTGACACACAGTTGGTGATGACATTGACGTAAAGCTCGGACAAGATAAATTTGACCATATTTCATATTAGACAACCACACTAGAAAAGCACAAATACACATGAAATGTGATGTAAAGTGGAATTGTAAACATTACATTTTTCTACTATTGTATATTTTTATACAATATACTGTTATGTTGGTGTTGTATGGGTGTTGTATTTTTATGTTTGTATAGATCGTCGTACTGTCTCAATATCTCACAAAAATCTTTAAATGGAGTACTTAATATTCTGAACTATTACTGTTTCATGAATTTCAAAATCGTAATGTCGAGCAAAATGTTTTATCATTTCTTTCTCAGTTAATTTAGGTGTTGATATAATACTGCTCTCGTGAATTTCCCTTTTGCGCATTGAACTTTCCCATGTATAAATTGCTTCTAATTTTGCCTTGTTCCGTTTCAGACCAAAACTTACTTACAAATAATACCTCAAACTCCTCGAATGATGCAAAGGTATTCTCCGCAACGGAAAACCATGTAGCCAATGTTAACCAATGACGATCTAAGGATATTATACAATTAGATAGGTGCTGTATCTGCCGTTATTACACGTTTAATCGAAGAAGAAGACCACGGGACAACCATGTCCGCCGTCAAATTTAGGAAATAAGTCTTGGTCAAGTCAGGTTATGCGAAAATGACATTCGTCTGTCAGCGTGTCTAGCGTCAGCTGTCACATTACTTTGAACGACGTTTGTCATCGTGGGAACAATAGGAGAAACAGTTGAAATATGAGCAGCTTGCCCAGACGGTGATCCAATTTTATTAACACTTCCAGCTGAAATTTTCGAAGGTCCCTTGGCACAATAACACCTGATCTAATTTATTCATAACTGTTTCTAACATATTTTTGATACTATCCCCACTATCTCCTTCCGCACTTCGTGCTTGAGGCATTATAAATCATTGTTCTTTTATACAAGTTTTGTTGTGACTTGTTTACTTCTGTCGAGTTTTAAAACTTCTAAACAACTCTTCCCTCTCTTTTGTTTTCTATTTCACTAAGGGCTACCACTCGTTAAATTCCCGAATGCACTACTTGATACTTTTAAAGATGATTTTTGTAATTTCAGCTTAAAATTAATAGTTATTGTGCCGAAATTAATGTAATTATGTATTGTGTATGTTTGTGATGTGTTTTTACAATAAATTTTGAGGAATAAAATTTTTCACGTTATAATCTGAGTTTTTTGATTTTTCCCTGTGCACGCCGTTGACTGGAGTTATTATCTTTTTAATTAATTAATTATTTAATTTAATTTAATAGTTTTTTTATTTCAATTTAATAATAAGTAAGTAGATAGTAGTAGTAATAATAATAAAAGTAGTTAATTATTACAATAGAAAACAATAGTACAATGCTTTTACTTAAGACCAAAACCCACATAATCAACAGTATGGTAATATTTAAAAATAAAATTCATGCAGAATTTTTTTTACATATTGCCAATTAAAAATTTACAGGTTAGGTTATATTGTAAATAATCACAATTAGTATTGGAAAAATAGTTATAAGAAATGTTGAACGTGGTTTCCGTTATTATCTAAACAAAACAACTGTCATATATCGACTTTGCGACACTCTGATTGGAATAGGTTAGGGATATTTATTTCGTTACCAACATATAATTTACATCATCATACGTCAGAAGTCACCTAGGTTTGGTTTCTAAGTAAAAGCCCAGTAGGTATGTACTGATTAATATGGTTGGCATGTTTAAAATAATACATTAAAGATAGTAATGGATATCTTACCTAGTGGCACAATTTTGAGTTGTATTTCTTAATTATAAGATTACGAAATCGTTTTCCTTACCTGAAACAAAACACAACATGTTATTTTAATCTTTAGAATTGGCGATGTTCCCACAAAAAATATTTGTATTATCTTCATTGGCTTTATTTACATTTTCAAGATAAAATATCTAACACACATAGTTTGATTTCTCAAGCGACTTCCAGATAATGTTCAAATTGAAATGATCTCCTAGATCATTAATTATTGGATTTTCATATTGAGCGTTTCAACAATTTTCTTAGTATCGTCTTCAGGGCAACCATGATTCATAGCTTCTTATTCATATGTATAAAGCCAAGATACTTTTAAGTTGAGAACAAGTTCTATCGAGAAGAGTTTTGCATGGCAGCTCCAGAAAATTTTAACAATTTGAAGAATGAAAATTAGACGTAACAATATTTTTCTCAGCCTATAAAAGTTTAAAGAGAACTCAGTTACTGTAAGTACACGAAAAATGCTAACACCCCATTTTTTTCCGTATGAAAAATAAACTGGTTTTGAGAATGTACAAGATGGAAAATTTCTGCGAAACATGACAAATGTAAATATTTGCAGCAATATGACAAGAACCAGACAACTCCGGAGATCATTATTCAAATATATACACACACAAAAGGCTGAAAATAAAAAATACAAGTAGGTTATATACACTGCTCGTTCTTGATTACCATCCTAATAAACAAGAAAGATAAATGAAGGTAAGCGTAATTTACTTATTTCAGGACAAAAAAATACGTTCCATCTCTTATACAGCTTTTTTTTTAATATTATTAGCCGTTCTTTGTCTTTCCGGATCTTGCGTCTCATCTCTATTTTATCAGAACAACGAATATCCGCATTTCGAGATTCTGACCCTTGTATTTTTCTTACGAGACATGTTTGTCTTCCAAAGAGCTGCCTGCTTTAACCCATTCATTCGTCATGTTTACTTTGAGGGTTGTATCTTATATTTCACCTAAATTAAAACGAACGGAGAACCGCTACGAAACAGGAAGCGTAAGAGGTTTGAAATAAATAATTACTTACTAAATAATTGTGAACTTGTATTTAGTTATATCAAAGGGACAGGTAAAGGAAGCCAATTTTTCTTTAAACTATCCCTACGTGTTTCTTCATCTTGCACGCTACTACTTCATTTATCTAACGAACGGAAACTTTCTTCGTTACTTATTTCTGTTCAGGTCTATTTCAGCGAGCACTGATAGGCGTTTCGTCTGGTTGGTTCGTTTTCAATAAGTAATAAACTATAAAAGAACATTAGCGTGATGAAAGGTCGGATAATATCCGATTGGATCAATAAATCAGAAAATAACCGCCTTTTCTGCTGGCATTGAGCCAGAGTGAGATTTTGTCTCTAGTATGATAGACGATCGGAATGAATTCTATACTTATTGATACTGCATACAGTGTAAGAGCAAGTTACAAGATTTGGAACCATAAAATATGTACGGTCTCTATTTCTAGTCTCTGATTAACGTGTTAGGTGGTACAACTGTATGCCGCGTCTGTGACAGAGTACATGTATTCAGCTGAGCAGTATTCTCATATACAGGATGTCCGCGATATACAGCATGCAGTTAAGGGATGATAGCTATAACGATTTAGAAACGAAAACATGGGTCTATCTGTAAGCGTAAACGAGAAAAAAAATTATTTCTAAAAAACCTTATTTGGTAACTGTACAAGAAAACTCGTCCATATTGCTTCTTAAATAATCAAACAACCATATCAAAAATTTAAAGTAGAAAATAACTGAAGACAAGGACGAAAACGAATTATTTAATACATTGAAACTGAAGCGTGGTGTCATTTGTCTTACACCATACTGTACACGTATTCAATAGAAGCACATCTCTATCACAGATGCAAGCGAAGCAACACATGTTTATACGACCTTGAACTACATTAGACCATTGTATCGTACGAAGTCAATGGCCATACGTTTAAAAAATATCCCATAAGTAGAAAAGCGGTATCTCTGCGTTTTTTTTTAAATGTTATGGTGTATTTAATAGCAGCTTTCGATCGGTAAATGAAAATTTAAGTTGAAGGAAAGTCGCATTAAATGAAAACAATGTAATAATAGTACAATTATGTTAGGGCGCTTTAAGCTGTTGCATAAAGGCTACTACAAATTTTATTTCTTGTCTTTTATTTGTGATAAATTGGTGATCCAAAAAAGGACCTTTTTGACAGACAGGACAAAATGTATTACAGGAAAGGCTCGCCGTGTTGCCCATTTGCAAGTGCACACGCCTGTAATCGTCGGGTAAATCCTGCACTGATGTCAATTTCTTGCATTACTTCGCGGACGTGATCTGCTGCCGCTGTACAGTATGCGTCGAAGTTTGTGACATGAGAAATAATTTTTTTCTCGTTTACGTTTACAGATAGACTTCGGACGGACACCCCGTATACTTAGTAACATTAGAAAATGACTACATTTAAAGCATGGTATGATAAGAATGTCAACTTTTTATCTTTCATACCTTTTTGCGAAAAAAAAAATTGTCTTGCTTTTCTGTGAAGCAATTCATGTTCATGAGAGCTGACTAATATAGAAAAGTTTAGTTATTGTGTGTTCATCTACAAGTGTTAAGCGTAACAAAACGCTTAGAGTTCCAATACGTCAAAATTATCTCGCGTTAGTCACTTTGGCAGGAATAGAATTGTTGAATTAATTAACAATTTCAATCCATTCAAGTTGCCTGGAACGAGGTGTCACAAGCTGATATCGACCATCTCATTTTGTCGATGCCTATACGTGTACAGAAGTGTACTGAGCTGCGGGATCGCTAAACACATTATTAATTTTTTTCCTGTCACATTTTAATAAAATTTCTTGCAAACGTCACCGTTTATCTGATATTATCAAGGCGGATATGAAGAAAAGCTTCTCATTTGAAATGAAGAACACACCAACGCAAAGTTAGAACTAGTTAGAAAAATCGTAGCTAGCTCTAACCGTTGTGACTGTAGCTGCAACAGGCAGCTTTAGCTGTGTAAATTACATAGTTCTATGACTTTGTTATAACATGATCACCATTATAGTAAACAATGTTGCGCTGTTAGTTATGTCTCAACAGCGATTGTTAGCTCAAACCTCTTCGCGATCTACCGACATATTGCCAGAGAAGGTGTTACTATACTATACTATAACAATGATCGGCCAAAAACTTAGAGGCTCTTGGTTGGAACTGTCACTATTTGAGCATTTTTGTCAGTGGAAACTATTTTCTTCAAAATCGAGAATTCTCTTGGGTATTGCGGTCAATAAATAAGTATTCACAAACCAATATATAGGGTGTTAATTAATGTCGGGGAGATATTACACAGAGAGATTCCTCGTCTGATTCTGACACGAAATGTTCCTATAAAGTTGTGGTATAAAATGCCTCTTTTTTGAAACAAAGTATTTTTTTACCCAACAATTTTAAAATTGCGGGGATCAAAATTACATTACTTGACGCGACATTTACTTGACGCGCTGTATAACAACAATTTATTTGATAAAATGATAAAATGAAATGAAATAATAAAATGAAAAATGGAGTCCTTCTCACATAAAATTTATTTAGAAATACCTCTACATGTTTCGGCCAGAGGCCATCTTCAGGAGGAACAATTTATTTGAATTAAAAATTAAATCGTAATAGTGCAATAATTAATTATTATTAATAACAATGATAATTAACGAAAATATTCGATAAAAAAACATGAAGATTCATACAAAGTTTAAAGCAAGAATTATAAAAGATGTTGAAAATGTGATCCTCCTGCTCGAATACACGCATCAATGCTTTTCTTCTTAGAATGACGGACCCTTGTTTATTGGCTTGTTGTAAACCAAACATTTTAGGTGTCCCCAAAAGAAGAAATCAAGACTGCTTAGGTCATAAGACCTAGCTGGCCACGGTTGAAGATGTGCATAAACCACGCTTCATTTCTTATGTTGAGTGGGATATCGTCAAGGAGATGCTCTTGAAGAAATTCAAGATACAATTGTCCGTTGAGTCTTCTTGGCAGGAAAACTGATCCTATCGAAACATATCCTATTAGGCCAGCCCATACATTCACAGAAAATTGGTCTTGGTAATTTTGTTCACGTATTTCGTGTGGCCTTCTTCAGACCACAAATGGCAAAAATTTTCTTCATCAGAAAATAATACTTGTTGGTCGAATAAGGGATTTTAAAGCAACTTTGTAAACACCACTGACAAAAGTTGATACGTAATTGAAAATCACGGAGAAGAAGAGCGTGTGCCTTTTGAATATGGTACGGATATAATAAATAATTTTTTAAAACTTTCCATGCATAAAATATATGTCTGCATATTCCTCATTTGTAAAATTGACCTTAATACCTCCAACTGAAAACCAATTCAAATCAAACGTCAGCACAATATGTCAAACAATCAACAATTACAGGATCAAAACCATTTTGATCTTGTAATTTTAATATTGTAGGGTAAAGATGTCACTGCATTTCAAAAAGGAAGTATATTAGACCACAACTTTATAGGAACTTTTCGTGTGTGAATCCCTCTGTGTAATATCTCCCCGACATTAGATGACACCCTGTATACTAACAAGGTACTTGGAGAAAGGAATTCATTGCATCATTTTTATTTCATAGTATATTCTGGTTTCTAGCTGCAAACCAATCATTAAATCATATCGTAGTTGCACTATAACATTAAGAAAGGTGACTAGCGTTTAATAGAAGCAGTAAATACAAGCAAATTGACGCTGGTAGTGCCGCTGGATTTCAGCAAGACTTTTGACACCAATGGCTTTAATGCTTTAGCAACTGCTTTGTTGCGTTGTATAATATTGCTATCGAGTGTACTAAATCGTTGCAAATTGCAAATGGCGCCAAAACTTACGTATTGTTCCACTTGACCCATGGCTTAATTACGAAATTCCATACTCGCAATGTTATGCCAATGCTAGATGAACAAGTTTTGGATTTCAAATGATCCAAAGTATGTGCTTCAAAGGAAAAAATCAACCACAACCTAGAACCACATTTGCTCAACATCAATGGTTTCAAAGTTTGACAACAGAAGTTTTAGTATGATGACGCTACTCTTACTGAGAACTTAGTTCTTGGTTTTGAAGAATTGAACGCGACCAACGTGAGTAATCTAAAAATTTTACACCACGCACTAATTTTTTAACAGTACGTTACAGTTATCACGGCCGATCTAGTGTTTGGGCAAACTATATTGGAGAACTACTATGAGCTCGAACTTTGGTAACAAGTTTCTGAAATCCAATCAAAAAGCGTCAAACATTCCAGCAAGATCCATTGATCATTCTGACAATTTTTAGTAAAAGTAGAGTAAAAAATAAAGCAAAAAATCTCGGTTAAAAAGCCAAGATCAACCATTTTGTTTCTAACTTCTTAATTCAAGTTTAGACTGCTTTTATGTAACAGTTAATTTCTGCTTTCTGCTACATTTTCGTAAAATATTGACAAGCCAAATCGGAAGCCCATGTTAAACGAACTGCTGAAACGGTAAAACAAGTCGATGGGAAAAATAAAGGTATCAACATGAATCGGCGGGCGAAAACAAAAGACGTCGCGAGAAGGGGTAGTAATATGGGGTGATATAATGAAGGAATATGATCTCAGAATAAACACGAACAGACATGATGTGCTTATCGGGTGACATAGAATATTTTGCAGCGAATGTCGACAAGAAAAGGGTGAAAGTAATGTATGAAATAAAATATGTATGTAGGGGCGACATCGAGTACGCACAACACGGATGAGTATCAGAACTAAAGAAGATAATAGTCTATTATGTTATTCGGAGGCATTCAATAATAAATAGGAGGACACAAAGCTCCGACTTCGAGATTAATTATTAAAAATAGATGAATCAATTTCTAGAGAGGACAAAACATTTTCAGGGGTTGTAAAGCTGGCTAGGATTACAGACCACAATTGGTCAGAAAATCATTAGATGTCTAAAAGGGATTCTTTGAAACGTGCTAATCATAATAATTTTATTCATGAACTTCAATACATTCTAGGTTTACTTTTCTCTCTTTACTATAAGTATATTGTAAGGAAGTAAATCCTTTACAGCTTATAAATAATTTACATATGGATTCATAGTATACAAATACATATATCCGTTATTTCCGAAAATAAATATACATAAATACACTGTACAATATATTTCCATGATAACAGATTACCGCTTGTAACTGATAAATATACACGCAATTATTGATACATGTATTATTATTATAAGTAGCTAATTTGTTGTAATCACACAGCACTCAACAGTAAAACTAGCTGTTCATTCAGGTCTCTCGTGATAATACATATTGGCAAATATCATTTGTACACTAGTCTATATGATACATGTATGTATAAATTTAGTTTGCAACTGTTGAGTTAAATCTATGATATAACATGACGTTAAATAGAAGAACTATTCTCCTTTTTAAAACTTCATTGATGACTTCATGAAATGGACAATCTGCGTAGTTTTATGCGTAGATTTGTTGAAAAATTAAGAAAGAAGAATTAGAATCTTTAAACATAAATTTAAAACAATGAAAAATTTGTTTTAGGAACAGAGGTGAAAGAAGCAAGGCTCCTACTTTAGCGGTAAAATTGAAAGTGCATTCAAAAAGGGAGATTTATTCAAACTGTATACTTAAGGTGTTTTAGAAGGATCTAACCATCCATCCACTACTGAAAAAATCCGCAACATGTGCCCAATCTTTATTAGTCATAAAGATTCAGCTATTAATATGTACTTAATCCAAAAAGTTTTAAACACAAACATGCTAAAAAGAATTCTAAGAATTTGTAAAGGTTTACGACACTGTCATGCCAAATCAAGATTTAGATATTGAAGGCATCTATTATGAATCTGGTTAATTTTGGTGGGACTGAGATCCCATGTCAGAGAGCTGGGGTGAGGTTCTCCGGACTTTTCAGTCTACTACTGAACATAATAGTTACGAAATACAGCTGCAAAAAGAACTTCCTCGCCAAGCTACGAGACACGGGAGAATGGGAAGAAGAACGATCACACCTACTCCCTAAAGCCAAATAGCATTAACTAGTATAAGGATGGCATCATTCAGGCAGAGATTAATGCTATTGGGAGATGTCCTCAACCAAATCTTGGCAGGAACTATCGGAAGCAACGAGCCATAATGGAACAGAGTTTTAACACCATCAGATCGAAATTAGTCTGGGAATGCTTAGGGAAGTTAAAGAATCGAGGCTGAGGGAGCAGAATTGCACTATATTGGGTACCAGGGCACACTGGCATCGCCGCAATATCGTTTGTGAGGCCGGAATAGGGATGAGCACCTATGAAGCAGGCCCAGGGAGTAGAAACGCACAGCAATCCTTTGGGAAAACCTTCCTGGTCCGATACATTCCAGAGTATTCCTTGGAAACTTGAATAAGGAACGAACAAGGACTTTGCTAGAATTAAGTAGGAGCAAACTACATCTATTTGCAGGTTTTCTCACAGGACACTGCCGTCTTGGGGAACACATGACAAGGATAGATAGGATAGGAAGACGAAAATCTGAAAACCTGATATCCAACTGCATGGCTATTTTAGCAATTCGTGCCAGTTATTTTGGTAAAAATATCATTGACGAGGGAGAAATACCCTCTTTGAAGCCATCACAGCTATTACACTTTATTAAAGTCCTTAGACTGGACGAGGAGTTATAGCTGTGGACAAATACTAACACCTTATAGCTCATGTAAAGGCGCTCAATACATCATCCAGTGATCATATAATGAACATTAACGAATGCATTGTTAAAGTTTGATACTAATTTATGTAATGTTTTACTGATGTGCTGAGCATGCTCGTGCCCATGGTAAGTAGAGAATTTGCTTATAGTAGTTATATGTTAGTTAGTTGTAGGGTGCTCTTTTGGTTTTATCAATGTAGCATTATTTGATATTAAAATTAACCCATTAGTGCCCAGATTTATTTTCTTTACTTTGTTTGCATTTCGATTTGGTTCAATAGATTAACTCAAAAAGACGGAAAAAAATTGAAAATTGACGTTGTTTGATTTCCCGATTGCTCGGAAAGTTGTGTTACGTAACCCTAGGAACTAGTCGATGCAAACATTAAAAGAAACGTCTATTGAGTGATGAAAAAATTAAGGTCAGAAATGCTTTATTGCAATATACATATGTATCTTTCATATAATGAAATAATCTGAGGTGTAGAAACGATTGTGGAAAGCAAGTCGTCGAATTAATAAAATTTTGACGTGTTGACGTATTTGAATGTTAATTTTTCAAAGAGTGCATTGACTTGCATAGTATAATTGTCTACAATGCATTGACTTGTCCATTTTAAAACTGAACATAGGAAAGGGTGGTGACGATTAACGTTATATGTTCAGAGATAAAAAAACTAACGGTATATGTAACACCAAGATTTCTAGCCTTATACTAACTCCATTATATACCTAAATAATAAACACGACATACATACAAGATATGTATTACTTATATTGATTTTCTTTCAGCGTAATAATAATTATTATTTATTGCAAAATATAACATTTACACTTTCGTCTGATAAACGAAGTCCATACTTTGCCATTCGCTGAATAATGAAAAGTTTTATAGAGTTACAAAATTCGGCGCGTGACTAACATAACTTCAAATTTGAAACTATGTGTTCTTTGGACTGTTCTAGACGTTTTTTAGATAATTAACCGTCTAGGGATGGCATCAGTTAACCGTTACATTTATGTATGTAACGCTAGGAGCTAGTGGGTTTTAAACACGACAATAACGATGAAAATAAAGGAATCCTTAAATAGTTAGCACATCTTCAATATCACTTCATATTAATACTTCTAGTGCAACAGTTTTTCTTGTTGACAAGACCATGAAGCTATTTAGTCTGCCAAGAAGAAGCTGCTAAGTAGAAGCAGATGAGTTCAAAGTTGGCTTATATAAATATCGCTCTAAATGAACCTTTCAACTTTTTTGTTAATTCTATATGTAGTCTTCTAAAGTTATCTTGGTGTTCTTCTAGGAGAAACAGCCTTCAACCATTCCCACAGGCACACACATGAAGTGATTTTAGCATATGTGTCACTATTATCTGACTATTTCATGATTATCCATGAAAATGTTAAAGCAATTCATAAAGCCTTCTAAGAACTATCAATTTCATTTGTGTTGTGATGTCTACTTTAGATGTACAGGTTGTTGAGAATAAGATCAATTTAAGTTCTCAAAAAAAAATTGTCATCTTTGCCAAAATGAATGCTTTTATGTATATCCAACTCTGTCTGAGGTGAACTACGATCACATTAAACTGCTTTTGTCACCCAATTCTCTAAATATCATTTGAAAACTTCATGTCTCTTCGCGAAAACGTTAAAAGCAATCCATAAAGGAAAAAAGTTGGTTAGCATTTCAAACCTGTAAATATCATTCGTGTGTTTTGGTATCTGCAAAGCAGCTTATTCTATTCAGTATATCTATGTATGTACATATATTGATGATGAAAGAATGGGAGATGTATAGTTTCTATGTGATATAGGTACTACTCTCTGCTTCCCTGCTGCTTTATGAATAATTAATATAAATGATTCACTAAAAATTATAGATTTGGAGATCACAAATCAGAATCCATGCAGAAATCTAGAAGATCAGATTTTAGAAAGGAAGTAACGTTCCTACTCTTTGCTTTTGCCAGCTTCATGTGCATATAATTAATAGTACAATAATAATATATATTGCTGTGTATCTTTCGTTGACGATAACAGGCATAAACAATAAGTGTGCGCCGGCCAGCTTCAGGCCTACAAACACTTAAACTAACGATTCGCGAGCAGACTCTACAAACAAAACTATATGATCTCAGGGAGAGAGATTTGTAATAAAACTCTAAATGGGCGGTTCTACGAGAATTGAAAAAAATAAAATTAACCATAAACTTTGATCGTGGGATCGATAACTCTATTGTTATCTGCCGCCGATATAATTTTGAAAAACAAAGAAAAATGATCAAATTGAAAAATTACGACAACAAGAACTCTGTAACAATATAAGTATATTCTTGTAAATTTCATAAAAAAAAATAAAAAAAAATATAATCAAAGAACAAATTAGTCAAAATATTTAACAAAATGATGAATGAATTAATCACAATTGTGAACAAAATACCCAGAAAAGTATATTTTCCCGGGGGAAAATATGTAAACACTGGATCTTAATAACTGAATAAGATCTTGGAAGTTTTCTATAATAAAAACGTAAAAAAAATTAAAACGACAAAACTGAAACAAACTACAGTAACTCAAAAATATCAAATGAAAATATCCTTCCAAAGCAAACTCAAACAAACTAAATTCTTATTCGCGCAAACTTCCAAAACGATTAATTCTTAAAACTAAATAAAAAAAAACTTACTTTATCCTTAACTAATTACTACACTAACATAGAAATCATTAATGCAATCTCCACACAAATTAATCAAATAACATAATCCACGCAAATAGAAAAAAAAAACTAATTAAATGAATCTAACTAGGAAAATGAAAGAAAATCTCGGAGAAATTAATAATACGTCTATACACACAGAAATTGCATCAATAAGTTCCCAGCTCGACCGAGTTTTTACACCGAAGAGGCCTGTGACCTTCAACGTGGATCTGCCCAAAAACTGGACAGAATATTCGAAATTAAATATAACATACAACTGCATGACTTACAAAGCAAAAATATGACCTTGCAAAGAAATATCTAAAAATACACCCAACTACAGAACGTGGAAAAATTAAAACAAATTGTGGAATTTCTAAAATATTAATAACTTATCCTTAAATCTAAAAAATTAAAACTACCGACAAAAATATACAATAGGAAGAGTTTGTAAGAAATTTTAAATATACAGAGACTCCGGCGAAGAATCTTCTTACGACTCAAAGAAAAATCTAATATACTCAAAGATCCACAACAATATGTATTTAGACGCGGCTACACAGATAATTAACATTTTGCAGAATTGCAAAATGTTATCCGAATTTTCGCCTTCATACATTTTTATTGATTATTTATTTCTTTGAAACTCAAAGCTTTCATTACGTACTGACAACAATATACCAGACTTCAACATTTCAATTCCACAAAATTGGATATTGTAAAAAATAATTGTTAACTTTAATACGATATGTCGTTCAATTCTAACTACATACATCCCATAGTATTTGAAAAAAATCTGCTCTTTGTATACAAGCTGACGTTCAGATTATAAAGACTACTATACTCGTAATATATTGGTAGTCCTGTACTTTATGTCCACTTTTTGTCCAAACATAAAAAGAAATCAAAATATATGTTAGTCAGCTTTATGTACTGCGTTAATATTGTAGGTCAGCTATGACTTATTATTATTTGTTTTCCAATAGTAACGTAACAGTTTGAGTCTAAGCCAATAGATGCGTATTGGCAGATATAGAAAACAATAACAACTAGTTCAACCGCGCTGTAATATTTCTTCTAGGAAAGAATTTATGAGTCGGATGCAATTGTAGTGGACTCGAAGATATTTCATTGCATCACAAAGTGGTTCGTCTACAGATCCTCCTAGCAATACATACGTGGAGTTGGAGTTGGCGCGTCAATAAGTCAATGTTTTTATTGCTGCGAGCACAGTTCAGTAGGACTTTCCGTCTCCAATTTTACGAACGAATAAAAACGGCCACGGAAGAGGATGGCTACTATTGTTGTTTACTTTTTATTAGTCGCGATAGGAATCGAGCTCTACCTGAACATTGTATAGTCGACAGATTATTACTTGAAGAAGACGCCTCAATACCGTGAGGCAGCAATCACCATTATTAAATTTTGTGTAAAAAAGTGGAATCGATTCTGTTGAGTGAAATAAAAAGTTTCCTTTGTTGTTTTTGCATTATAATATCCAACGGAGTTTTTTACAGGTTCAATGCGAAGCAGTTTCCTCCATAAATATCTCAGGCTATTGTCGTACCCTGAGATAGACATAATAGTCTTTAAATATAATACTCGACTGAAGAAATATTTTTTAATATTTTTTTTTTATTTCTAGCTGATATTTTTGCAAAGAAACGAAATATTTTCTTATTTAGCATGTTATATGTTGTGTCTGTGTAAGAAATAAATTTCTATATGAATTGATAAGTTTGTGCTTATTTGTGCCGCAAATATAGAATTTGTTGCTTTCCCATTAACCGAGTTACAGCAGTATCAAAAAAGAGCAAAACTTTATGTCACAAATAAAAACGGAACGCAAATAAATCGCTTATAAAAGTTTGAAATGTAGTGACTGTAAGACTGGCTCCGCCAAAAAGAAAGCGCTACGACTCGGCTAATATAAAAGTACAATATTTTTTTGTGTGACTGAAATAAGCGGAAATAAACAAGTTTCAAAATTCACTCCCGCGGCTGACCCCAAAAAGAAAAGAAGGAGTAATAACTCGTTTAATAAGAAAACTTAAAGTATTCCATTGAAGGCATAAATAAGCACCAACGAAGCATCTACAGGAAATTTCGAAAATCACAGGTATATCTGCAGTTCGTTTAAAAAAACGTTATAGCTGGACTAATATGAGAACACAAAACTTTTTATTTGTGGCGCAAGCGATGCACCTATACGATATTTTGAAATTCTCTGGTAGCAGGGCTGGCAAATTACTAGCCCCATCATACATCTGGTGGCTGGGGATACGCACGTTGAAGTAAATAAATAGCAGATCTCTATTTCATCTAGTGGATAACTCTGACCAATATTGAAATGTATGGCGTAGTACTCCCCAGCATTCTAACCGCAGAAATCCGAGTTAATCGGAAATTGGTTCCTGTTCTGGTGAACATAATATGCTGTTCTAAAGGCAAATTAGCGGCTAAGCTCAACAATTTACAGCTCGGTATGTGGGAACTGTGTTAGAACAACAATAGTTTAGTTTTTCTTTGAATATCAACGTTTTATTACGAAATCATGCTTCCAGCTCCACCTGACACTTTTCAAGCTTTAAATATGTTACAATTATATTGGTGTCGTTTACATAAAGACTTGTCTTTCCTCTAGCGTATAAAAGCAGGTCGTATGTATGAAAATGATAACTAAGAGTACAATATCCTCAAAATATATACTTCCTAAAAGTATTTAAAATCATTTGCTCATACCTAATACTGTGGATAAATCGCTAGAACAAGGAATACCACTACTTCCTACTATTCTATACAGTTTCTTTATATGAAATTATATTCTAGCAAAAGTAGAAATTGAGTGCAATATCATTGAACAGCTTTTCAACCTCTACCGACAGTTATATCTTATCCCATCGATTTATGTTGCTATGTCGGTTTATTTTTAGCTCACTAATTTTAGAGTTTGTAAACTTAAATATGGAAACTGCTGTGAAGATGAGCGCTAATCTTAGAATCTTCTATTAAAACAAGAGTCATGCTCAGTAGGTAGACCCAAACAACGCAGTTTTTTGTTATACTACTGACCTGAAAGACTTTTTTAATATATGGGCCCAGACCATGATCCAACATTAATGCATATATCTTGAAACGATGTATTGATGGACTGGCGTTGCCTCTAACGTTTCTGATAAATAATTCGGTGGAAAGTGGTATATATCCAGAAACATAAAAAATCGCAAAAGTAATACTTACGTACAAGGGTGGGTCTGCGATTAGTATTGAAAGTTTTTGAAAAAGCGATGGCAAACAGAATAACAAAATTCTTTGATAAATGCGATTTGTTTGGAAGTTTTCAAGTTGGCTTTCGTAGGGGATATTCCACCTCTGACGCAATAGTGGCATTTCTAAAAATGTTGTACACGGAATTGGATGATGGTAATGCTTGTGTTGGTATATTTCTGGACCTTACAAAGGTCTTCGATCTTGTGGATCATCAAATATTGTTAAACAAATTATATAAATACGGTATTAGAGGAAGCGTACACGAGTGGTTCAAGAGTTACTCAGTTAACAGGTGGGAGTATGTTGAAGTCAAAGGTTCATGTTCACAGCAATTAGCTATGGATAAAGAAGTGCCACAGGGTAGTATTCTTGGACCTCTCTTGTGTATAATTTATGTAAATGATAAGACAATAGATAATGTCGTCATGTTTGCAGATGACACATCTTTAATTGTGTTATTATTATCATTATTATCATAGATTCTCTCTCATCCAAGATTCCAATAACTCTAGGTTCCCGCTTCTTCTTGTACTTAGGCTGTCTTTCTTTAGCCATGAGCGCTATTGGAATGACACCCGATACAACCAGAACTGCTGGTTGTGATACCGTGCGGAACGTTGAAGCCACTCTGAGGGCAGCCCGCCTCTGGAATTGCGCCAGCTGCTTGTTCTGACGTAATAGGCGACGTCTATCACACATTTGTTTGTAATCGTTGGTTAGAATGCAGAAATGCGTTAAATAATGAAATAGGCAAAATTTTACCTAACTCCATTATACAGAAGATGAGAGTCTGAGCATGTATGGGATTCGGTGTCGTGTTTTATTAGAAATGTTCTACGAACTAAGAAGGAGGATATGAATTGAATCGTGGTGGAAAAAAAAATTGTTTCAATTGATATTTTATAGATCTGGCATCAGAAGAAGGGTAAACTTAAAGCCATAACGACAACAAACTGAAGAAATGTGATAAACGGTTCCAGTTTGTTGTTTGGAGGAGTAGAGGGTGCTTTAGTTGGTAGGCCTCTTCTAGGGAAGCGGGAGTCCAGCACAATGTGCGTAACAGCATTTCACCTTCATAAACAAAAATTATCATAGATTCACCGTAAAATTAAACTAAACTAATACTAACAAGGAGAACACCAGTTGTCCAACACGGATCTTGATCGGTCTCAACCATGATATAGAGAGCCCTCTCCTGAGTACTCAGGTACGAGCTTTTATCTTAACGAGTCCTAGTTTCAGAGAAAAATCAGCGCGTTCTTTTATACCGTTAATATTAGTCTACGTATAATGAAGCGTGCGTAGCGTAGTGGATTGGATCTTGGCCTGCGACCCTAGCGGCTTGCATTCAATTCCTACCAGTACAGCATTAACAATTATATTTAATGCAAATTAACCACTGTCTGGCCTTGTGGTCGTCGACTCTAAGGTGTTCTGACGTAGACAGCGATGAATGAACTAATTTGAGTATTTTATTCGATTGCGACATTCAAAATACACATCATAAAGCAGATTTGCTTCGAATTTATTTATTAATAAAATTACCACGGCAAAAAATATAATTTATATGAATAATTTCAATGAAATATAATTATTAATATTGTGCACAATGAGATTGAAGAAAAAATACATCAACAAGAACCGAACCTGAGCCACCAGGGTCGTAGGCGTAGATCCAGTCCTCTGCGGTACACACGCTTAGTTGTACACAAACTAACATCAATGATATAAAAATAACGCGCAAAACAACGTTGATTTTTCTCACAAACTAGGGCGCGTTAGGATAAAAGCTCATACCCCAGGGGAGGTCCCCCTATAACATAGTTGACAGCCATCAAGATCCGTGTCGCACAACTCTGGTGTTCCCCTTGTAAGACCAATACTTTGTACTGCATTTAACTAGCTCTCTATTCTTTCTGGTACAAAAGAAAGGTGGCAATCTGATCAACGGAATATTACACATTTTAATCAAGTTCTACTAGGTACCAGCTTCTTCAGAAGGTATTTAAAGACTATTGTTGTCTTCTGATCATCGTTGTATACGTTCGGTGGACTATATCTGTTTCGTTATTGCGGTTACCGATCTCGTGAAATTATTCGCCAAGTTTTGCTTAATTGGCGTACATGTTGAAGTGAATAGGATTCTTCATAATTTTCAGCTGTTCAGCATATCCAGGAGGCTGGATGCTTTTGTTAGCTTGCTCAATGTAACTTTCTTGATATGGTTTTCAAACTTCTGTAGTAATCTTCTTGTATAAGATCTTCTTTAATCTGTTGCGTTGTCCGAATACGCATTAGTCTTTAGCTCATAAGCTCCTGATGAAGCTGGATAACTCTGCTACACCTGACGAATAATTTTACGCTATCGTTAGCGTAACAACAATACCAAAACAGATACAATACATCGAAGTGTAACTGTGTTAAGCAAAGAGGAAATAAAATATCTACAGGAAGGTGGCGAAAACCACGACAAAATTATTCAAAAACTTTCTCAAAAAACGTTTTGCTTATCATACTGCTCTCACATACCTACTCAAAAAGAGAGTTGAAAACTTATCCTCCTGACATCCGAAAGACTTCACTTTACTTCAAATAACGGTCGTGAAAGCCCACGCCCAATATCAGGTATGTCGTTAATGCTGTAGTTCCCTGCATACATTTTATCATTAAATCACAATCAATGTAAAGAATTTCTATAGAATTTGGTACAAATTTATGTAAGCGTATCTCACACTGAGTAATTTGGTAAACTTGTCTAGAAATAAATTCTGAAAGAAATGAATTTTTTAAAAGGTAACACAAAATGTAACATTTGATATTTATTTCAGCCAACATTTCCAAGAGATAAGTTTCCTATTCATTAAGAGAATTACATATTGTAATTTCTAGGAATAGCTTTTCACATTTCCATATTTTTAATAAAAGGAAGCTACTCCGACTCGATACATTCATAAACATTTATTCTGTACATTTATTCGATCCACTTAGGGTTTTATCGTCGTTTTCCGCACGATCGCCTTGTCCGTTCTGACTACATATAATGTAGAAAATAATATTACAGTTCGCCTGATTTCCCTAATTTCGCCGTCGGAGAACATAAAGCGCTACGGAATCAATCCCAAAACCCCGCATGTCCATAAATAACGCGACACAGAAAGAAAACTGGGACGTTATTTAAGCTTTTTCTTCTGCGCTCTCACTTATTCACGATAGAAGGGAGTCACAAGCTTTCTTCTATTGGAGTTCATCGATACGGTGCTGCCTCCTGCACACTATCAATCGAATCAATGTTTGGGAAAAAGCTATTAGTCCGTTGAGGGGAAAATTCTTTGGGTTCGAGTGAGAAAATTTAAGGGTTTTTCCGCTCGTCGATTGTCGCAGAAGTAGTCTAGAGTTTCTACTTATTAAGGTATCGGTGCTTTGAAGAAAGACGATGGCAGATGGACTGACTCAATCACCGGAGTTTGAATTGTAAAAGTCTAGATTTAATCTTCTTACGCGAAGGTACTTGCTATTCAATTAGCTACGCGACAATCATATTGATCGACTTTGAAGTAGAATGTTTTAATGCTAAAGCAGAGTAGTTTTAAAGCAGCGGAAAAAAATGGAAACATTTTCTATTGAGGCACAATAGACACGTCTAAGGTGAACATTTTGAACTTAATTAGAATATCCCAGCATGTTTCTGCAGACCATCTCTTGAATATTTTAATTTAATGTGATACAGCTTTTCGAAGAAAATGTATTTTCGTTACAGCACACCATTTCCATCATCGGAGGATTACTGTCAATAACCTGCTATCCTGCGTTTACCGCGCCGAAAGATAACTTCCGAAGCTTTCGCTCATTAGATTGGAGCCTCGGTTTAGTACTTTGCCGTCCGAAAGACGTTCTTCTGTTCCATTACTCCGGCGAGAAAAACACGAAGAGACTTGGCGCGACGTGGTTCAGCAAGAAAATGAATTATCACCGTTGCATTTTCCCTCTTTGAGACGGTCTCTTGCCCGTCCGGTGCATATTACTGTAAGTGGTGTAGCTTCAGTAGACGTGTAAATGCATCCGAGCGTCGAATCTGCGATGATGCTTCTCTGAATAATGTCTTGCCTGGACCCGCGGTATAAAGAGCTACGTTTCAGAAAGAATAAATCTTTATATGTATATGGAGTCGAGTAGTACAACTAAGAAAGTGGGTTAGTTATTTTTACATTTTCTAAATGCAATGCGATTTTGGACATTACATGCTGCATGCTGATATAAGGCTTTTGTTACTGACCTAGTGTTGTGTGAGAAATAAAACATTTAACAGAATGGAAACGAGTAGACATCATGCCCAAACCGAAAAAAAAGGAACAAGGCTGTCTTATTCTTTAGAAAGACAGATTTATTAGTATTCTGGCTACATTAGCTAAAACTGTTGAAAGAGTTCCTAACAATGTCGGGGATGTTGTCTTTAAATGGAAGAACAATTTGTATGTAGACAAGGACTATCCAAAGGTTTTCGACTTCAGACCTACTAACAAAGGTGATACAAGTCGGTAAGTACTTTATACTATCATCTAGACATTAGTAGTACATTCTATACTGGGTGTTGACTCCGAGTCCTCTATTACCTTTGAATTATAATTATTACCAATTATTTTTGGGAAAATTGACAATGCCAAAGGTTTCTCTAAACAAGTGGTGGACAATGATAAGATCTTGGCTATTTTTAAATTAGTAAGAGTAAGAATGGAATTTAGACGAATAAAATCTATAGCAAAATTTTTGGGTTATTTTTGGAACGGTTGACATTCAGAGCAAACTTAGGTATAGGGAAAGCTATAGCAAAGTTGTAGTATATTAAACTGTGCATTTTACTGACCAAAAATATATAGGGTCTTCTATTTGAATTAACGGAAATTTTTCATTTTTTTTTCCTCAAATTTGACAAGATTTTTTGTGTACTCTGTATATTGTAGCTCAGTTTATGATATGTCATTCTAAAGAGCCATTGTTACTTAACATTTGCTCAAAAAATATTCTTTCTGTTGATTGGCATAACTAGAGAATTTCCGATATTATGATTACCGGAAATCGAAGAAAAAAAACATAAGCTAAATATCTCAGAAACCGTTAAGTTTTTCATATGAGTACTACATATATATAAAGTACCATTTGTTTTTCATGGAGATTCAAAATAAATGATAAAGAAGATAGGTTTGCATTAAAAAAAAACAAAGTTGTCCAGAAGAAATGGAACACCCTGTATAATCGACATTCTATTTAGTCTGTTGATCTTGAGTTAACACATCAAAAATTGCCTCTTATGAACCAATATATTGGACTTCCGCGTACTAGGTGGGCACCCTGTATATACAGGATCCTGCCACTGAACTTCGGTCTTTGATTGCTCTCATTTCAAAAATGACTACAGATAGTCACAGGAACATATTATCAAAAATTGTTCATAATTAGGATCCGCAGCCGCTTATGCAAAAATATATGGGATCTAATTTAAAAAAAAATCTAAAAAAGTTCGTCGTAGTTTCCGAAATTGGATCATGAATTCTGAACAGCCTGTATGTCGCAAAAGCTTGAAATTTTGCCTAAAGTATCTTCTGTGTCTTGCTAAACGAATTCCCAATTATTTCATCCTAAACATCGCATTTGTGGCAGTACTGCTTTTTTAAATGGCGTTATGTAAATATGAATTTTTTAACAAAAATATTAATTTCCACTAAACAAGCGCATCAAATAACAAAATTAAATAAGTACGTGTAGACAATAGGCAGTGACATCCAAAGATGCAAAAGAAACACAATGTTCTATTTGAAAAAAATATGTGATTATGCTGATTGTTTTTCAAACATCCTGTATAATCCAAGATAATTTTCTGATATAAGTACTCCTTAATATCTAGTTTTATCGTGTGTTTCAGAAAAACGTTTCACTTGAATAGCAAATGAGCAATCAAAGACCGGAGTTCAGCTGCAGGACCCTGTATATACATACATATTTATATCTTATGTAGTTTAGTGTGTATGTACACGTTGGCGAAGAACGAGAATTTGTCCCATCTTTAAAAAAACCTATACCACCAAAATGGAGAATTGCAGACCAATCTCGATCTCTGTACACCAAAATGGGTTTGTGCGTGGGTGATTGACGATTTCGAACTTAACTTCTCTAACACAATTTACTTGCCAAGAATAGGATAATCAAGGTGAAGTATGTATTGGGATTAACACTGAATTTACTCAAACTTATCCACTCAGATTAAAGTAAAAGACCTAATTATGTTTTTTATAACGGATTCAAGTCACTAGGATTCTATCCTTCATCCTTCATCTGGTGTGCCACAAGACTCAAATCTAGGTCTTCCCTTATTTATATAATATGTCAACCACTTACTGACGCAATTAACATGTCCATTACTTGCATATGCTGATAATTTGAAGATCTACAGTTCTATAAAGACCTGGAACGATGTGGCCGTACGCCAAAGTAATTTAAATGTTTTGACTGATTGGTGTCGCAAATTCAATTTAAAATTAAATATTAATAAATGTTGCTTCATCTCTTACACACGTAGAGTAAACAATATTTCATCAATATACATATACGCATGCACATCTAGGACGTTGGGTTTTGTGATGCGTGATTACAGGTTTTTCAATGATATACAGCTGATAAAGACCCTTTGTTTCAGTCTGATATCACACAAAAAACAACTCAAGCTCTAGTTTTGTGGTTTATGTTCCCCTTTTTCCTAATCCAGCACTCAATTGAGTGGTTTAATGAAAACTATGCTCGAGGCCACATTCAATTTCCTTCCAATGCCATCTTCCGTTTTTAGCGATTTTCAAGTTCTTTTTCAAACATTGGTACATATCGTCTCTGGCGTTTACATGATTTTTTTTTTTCAGAATCCATTAACACAATACGTCCATTTCAGTTGTTAATTTAGAAAAATAAAAATAATTAAAATAAATAGTTTCTCAACATTCTTTTGCGTGTTATACTGTAAACTGCTATGAACAATAAATGACGAATGTTACTCAACTGTCATAAACTGTCGTAAATGCCATCTTTGAAATTGTTTTCCTAAATATGTTTGGACGTTTTGAAAGCTTGATGATTTCACATTAAATGCCAGATAATGACGTTCCAAATTTTCTCATGATTCGTCTTATTTCCTTGGAGCTTGAGAACGAAAGAAATTGTCAATTTAGCGTGAAGATATCGGTTTGTTTTTGAGACTGAACCAGACCATAAGGTTCCAGGACTCCTTCCTCGGTTCCAATTCGATTTTGGTTTATTTATCCAGCATGCTAACTTCATTCAGAGCATCACATGGTAATCTGCAAAAAAATACCGCTATATTCACATAGTTGGAAATTTTTCAGTCCAGAATAGTAGCAGGCAGTGGGTGGGCTGATTGGGTGGAGGCTTCAATTCAACAGAACTAAATGGGTTGCGGCTCGGTTCATACGAAACCTGTCAAGTCCAGTACTTAACTGTACTTTGCCTTGAATTGCTTATCAGACGACCAATACCTTTTTGATTTGATTTGATTTGATTTGGACACTGGGTACGGATCAGGTTTTTGCGTCATCCCTATAACATCGAACAGGTTAGTCCCCTTTACTAGGTTTAACAGCCTGTATGGTAAATCTCTTTTCGGTAGATGTTAGTTAGTTGGTTCGTTCCAAAAATGACAGTCTCCGTTGTACCAATGCAGCGTATTCAAATACAATGTGGTAGGCTGCTTCCTCCTCCTCATTGCATAATCTGCAAATAGGTTCGTCTTTAAAGATTCTAATTCGATGCAGATATTCCCTTAGACAGCCGTGTCCTGTTAGCAGACTCGTCACTGTTCTAAGCTGCACTCGCTTAAGAGCCAGCATACCCGCTGCTAATTGCTGGCCTGGCTGGCCCATCATCCGTTTAATGTGAAACTGCCTTTAAACGTTCCACCACCAGGCCAGTACCTTACTTTCCATCAAGAATTCTAAAGACAATACTTGCTCCTTCTCCTTGTAGTACACAAGCCTTCTTGAAGATAAAAATTCTAAATGCCAAAAGCCGGATTAAGAGCTTACAAGTTCGAAGCTTCGAAAGACTTTCAGCTATGTATTTCCCATAATTCTGGTAAGGTGTTTGGTCAAATTTGATTCAGCCAGAACAAAGTCTGGCTCTCTCTTCATGACAATGACTTCCAGACACCATGTCTATGTTATTGTAATTCATTTTGCTCCGCAGAGCATAAGAACTAAAGTTTAACAATGTTGTAGTACCGATATTGCGTCATGTCCTTTTGTTGATAACGGAGGAGACATATCTCGATAGAGATCGGTTAAAAGAAAACCATTGTTAATAGTCTTGAATTGCAATATGATGGAAAGCACTTAACCGCGCAATAGCCATACAATAACATAGTTGTTAGAACTTTGTTGGGAACTTCTTTATGCTTTTTCAAAAATCAATAACAGAAGTAGACCTTAATTTGCATGGTAATGTGTTGGTATTTTTTGAAAATAGAAATACAGCAATGGACACGAAAATCACATTTAGAAATATTTTGTTGCTTTAAGTTTCTTTCCTTTAATATGTTTCTTGTTTAAATTTCATACAAAGTGATAAACAGGATACAAATCCTCTTATACCTTACCGTAATCAATCTGAATATTTTAGTAGGTATACACATTTTACTCCTACCTACTGATATGCAACACATGTAAATCCCAAACGAGGCATCATGTGATCTGTCAATTTAAACAAGAGCATTCCGTTGTTTACGCTAACGGTGTTAGCTGTTGGGTTTATTACAATGAATATATGAAATATATGAATATAGATCCGATAGGATTTCGTCGGATAACAATTTGTAACTGAATTGTTCACCAATCGATAGGTATTCGAGCCAGATAGAACAAGAGAGCCATACCAGCGATATTATTCGAACAGAAATATTAAAGCCAATATGGACGCCCCGTCCAGTTGCCGCATAACACAGCGGCCGTACCATTTTAATTTGCGCTAATAATTAATGAGGGAACCGGAAAATAAATATCTTTTGTACGGTCCTATCCTCTCGCCCTTCGTAAGCACTGGCCTACCAGATATACTTTGACAACAATGCGGTGGCGGAAAATTCGCGGCGAACAACAATATCAGTAGGTATAAAGCATAGAGTACTGGATCATCATAAACATAAACGAAATAATAGTACGGACACGGGCTACATGTGTTCCGAGCAAATAAATGATTATCGGTCCGGCGTTCATTTATTTTCCGAACGTAGATATGTTTACATCAGGAATGGGACGGTGCGTCGATATTAATTTTCAAAATTTTATTGGGTGAACTTCGGTGTTTGCTATTCCCAACCGGAATGTTTAAATTAAACGCGAGTTCTAGCAATTTGGGGGCTTCGTGCAACGGTTGAATAGAAAATAATAAATAGTTTGTAATGAAATATCGAACATAATAAAATAGATAGGTGGTAGTAGTGGAGGCTTTTGTAAGACCTACAGATAACACATTAACGTATGCGAAAGTGAAGCTACAAAACTAACTCAGTTTTATTATCGCCTTGATAATGACAGCATTGCTGTCGAAACGCGTTGGCAATTATCAAAGTGTTTGGTGTCCTTTGGGTGATAGTGAGTAAGTGTTCTACGTCGGCGCCAAAAGATCCAGAAAATAGTTGAATCATCGCTTTTGCCTTTAATGCATTTACCTTTAGCTTATTTATTTTAAACCACTACACAATCACCTTTAAGCTATAACTGATTTTGTTTACAGAAGGTAGGATGTCATCATCTGTGACACTTATCAAAGAGTTATCTGCAAACACATTTATCCTACAATCACCATTCACTCTTCCAATGTCGTTAAAATACAATATAAACAGCAATGATCCAGGTACTGATCCTTGTGGCACACCCGAATTGACTGTTCTTGCTTCTGACTCTCTACTCTCATATCTAGTTATTTGATACCCGTCTGTTAGATAAATTTTTACTATGACTTTTTATTAAGTATGACTTTACCAGTCACCAGCGTTATAGAACAATTTCCTCTTGTAGATAAATCTCGATATTGTACCAATTTACGTACCAGCCAACATCGCGCTTAACAAAAGTTTATAACACAGTGTAGTTACCTACATTTTTTGGGTCCAAAGAGAAAAAACGTTTGCAGAAACGTAATTTATACGTTTGCAGCTCGTTGGGAATTATGTATAGAACCAGATAACAAAATTTATGCGAAAAATTGTACGAATTTTCTAAGGGATCAATATAAACACGATCAACAAAATACTACAAACAAGCGCTCGATATCCGCACGCACCAAGCCAATAAATGATTATTATCAGCTTGACGTTCATTTATTTTCAAAACAACGATATGTTTAGATCGAAAGTGGAGCAGTGTTTCTATATTAATTTAGGCAATTTTATTGGGCGCATTTCGATGTTTGGTGTTCTCGGACGGAATTCTCGAAAATTCTCATTGTTTTATGCTTTGTGCTGCGGGAGTTGGAATGAATTCTCGTTCTCCGTCGATTTATCACTGCCGCTGTCGCTCCCCTATACGTTTGATTGGAGAATTGTCGTCAGTATTTTCTGCAGTAGAACAAAAATACCGTAAGTTGAGTTATTTCGCATTGAATTGGGTGAAGCTTTCGAAAAGACTATCATTGTTAAGAGCAACAATAATGTATTGTGCAGTTCGTAAAATGGATCTTCAGACACATGTCATCGTTTGATGCTATAAACAGAGATTTCCGACTAATCTAGCTATCATTATTTAATTTCAGTGTCGAATATTCAAGTGCAAAATAAACGTATGTCTGATGGGGAAATAGTATGTAAATTACTGCCTTAGTCAACTCTTAAATTGTCTTTCTTGTCTTAGCAAGTGTTGCGTGTCTTTTGGGGGTTATGTCTTTTATATTTCCTATATTTTTCTAGAGTATTTGTTCTTTTCCGAACACAGAAGGTGCAAACTTGTGTACTATTCTGTAAGTTCAGTATAATGAAACAATTTATGAAGTAGAGGTTATGTTGTAGCGTTATTGCTGATAATGCCTGGAAACATCAGAAACTTGTGCTAAACGTTTTCGATTACTTCGATGGAGAAAAACAAAACGAAGAGCCTAAATTACCTGTAAATGCTGTCTGTCAAGTATGTATGTATTGTAATACTGTCCGATAATGTTCGTATTTCTCGAAAGAGGCAAAATCCAGTGCTTCCTCCCCCCTCCACTCCCGGCAAGAAGAGGCCTCGTACAAAACCAAAAACAAAAGATTTAAGAGAGTCCTCAAAAGTGAAAGTGCGAAACCCGCTTTACAATATGTATAAAGTAAGTCATAATTTATAATTATAATAATAGTTTGATAATTGTCGTTTTTTACAAATACATTTTTAGGGCACCATGTTACATTGCAAAGTGTGAAAGATAAGCCTACGACCAAGGAAATTGTAACGCTATCCAGATCATCTTCAGCCACTCTGTTGAAAGATATCGGGTTTAAGTTTAGCAAAGAAAACTGTGGTGCTCTAGTTGAAGGACAAAATATTGCATTAATACCAAGTGTGTTTCTTAAAAACTGTTGATGATCTAGGATCACTTTGACCAATTGTCCAGACCTGTAGTGTTTTTAGAGGAAACCTGGACTTATTCAAAAGGACATAAGGCATAAGATTCTGTTAAATTAAAAAATGGTAAACGTTTTATCATTCTTCACCTTGGAACTGAAAATGAATTAATTTTTTCTTTGCTTTAAACAATAAATTAGCCTACCAGAAAAATCTGAGCGTTATAGCGTTATAATAAATACACCCACTACATTATCGAGGAAACAAACAGTTATGGGCTGGTTAAATGAAAATAATGTAAATTTTTCATCCGTTTTGCAAAATATCAATTGTTGAATTTGGTAAAGCGAAATAAGCTTGAAAAGAAGTACACAGTCGGTGAATTAATAATAGGGCATGACCATGTGTTTAGGCTATCACCATATTACTGCGATTTCAATGCTATTGAATTAATTTGGGCTTCAGGGAAAGGTTACTATGTATAATACAGATATTGGTAAAGATGGTTATTTAGATGAAAATGTTCTTAGCATGTGGACCGAAGCGTTGGAATATTTTAGTCAAAATACTTGGGAAAATTGTGTATGGCAATTAATTTAAGAATTGGTACGAACGAGAAAAGCATTTGGCAGATATCGAAATCGACCCCATCATTATAAACCCTGGAAAATCGTCTACTTCAGAGCCAGAAAGTGCTTAGTGCGTGAAAATATTTATCTGAGTACTGTTACGTAACTACGTAAATACTTCTGTCACCTGGCAAGTTTGCACAAATTTAAAAACATTAAGTAATTAAAAAAAGAATGATACAAGATTAAAAAACGTTGGTTTTCTTTCGTTATACCGCGAAAATATTTACAATAGGTCTTTAAAGTGTTCACCGTTCATCCTGATACACTTCAAATAACGTTTTTCAATTGAATTAACAATACAGGCTAGCATCGCGAGGTCTTCATTGATGATATCGAACTCGATTGTTATCCAATGTTGATATCTTCGACGTTTGCGATCGGATACGCGAAAAGCCGGTTCTTCACCAGGCCCTAAATTGAAAAGTCCATCGCTGTATTGTCCGCAGACCTTGGGGGTCGAGCAATGCAGCCACCTCTACCACTCCATTCTGGGAAGCGCTGGAATTATGCCTCGTCACTCGACAAGATTTTTCCCTCGACAAAATGATCGGCTGCTTTCATAGCTAGGTACCACATCGAGAATTCGATGCGCGGCAGATGGTCTTGCGGATTCTAAGAAGTGTACGAGATGATATTTCAAGCTACAACGATGTCTGTTTGGCAGAGCGGTGAGGATTTTCGACGAAATTTTGCGCGATGATCATGGTATTCTCTTCAGTGCGCACCGAACGTAGACGCCCGGTAGGATTTGTATCTTGAACAGAACCGGCCTCTTCAAACTTTTTGGTTAATTCAACCATGTAATTGCGCTTTGGGAATTGGGTATCAGACCACTTTTCTCTAAAACCCGCAATCAAGACAATAAAACTGTTTCAACAAAAACAAACGCTGTTGTAACGAAAACTTTACTCGAACATATTGTGCCATTTTACTCGACAAAAAACTATCTAACAACGCAACAAATGATCTGTCTCGAGGTCGACAAGCATACTAACTTACTATGCATGCTCTGTTTTCAATGCTGTGAGGTTACTTATGCCCACCCCGTTATAATATTAGTGATGATCATTATGCCTTAGTTATTTAGTAGGTACTTACATACGTGGGTGGTGTAAAATGGTTCCGACCTTAACGTGAAGATGGCAGCCCTCGTCAATAAAAGCGAGGGGAATGAGGTTGCGCATCGTTTGACAGGTACCCAATAAAATTTCAGCCATTTTGGACACGCAATTGTTTGACAATTGTTTGAGTGAGTCAATGAAAATATTTAGGTATGTTTTTTCGGGTCTTGTCGCGTAGGTAACTATTCACTGTCTTGACGTTTCGCTGATTGTGCTATCAGCTTCTTCAGACTGTGTTTAGAAAACTTCTGAAGAAGCTGATAGCACAATTAGCGAAACGTCAAGACAGTGAATAGTTACGCGACAAGACCCGAAAAAACATACCTACTAAGGATTACGGTCGTGAAAGCCTACACTCAACTAATGAAAATATTTGTATTTGAAATGCAATAGACCTACGCAAATCAAAGAAAACGGGGACTATGCACCATCATTTACTACCGTGAAATTTTGGCCAGCTGAATTTAAACAAGGCTGTAGCAGCCTCGGAAGACGATGAACGTTCGATATGGTGAAAAACTGCAAGCACTGACGATAACGTCGCTAAAGTTCACCAAATGGTGGTAGACGACCGTCGAATTAAAGTGAAAAAAAACGTATTTGTCACATATTGAACCAACATTTACCCATAAGAAAGCTGTGCGTCTGGTCACTTTAGACCAAAAACTTGTTGGAATGAACATTTCCAGTTTAGACGCAATAAATCACAGTTTTGACGCCGATTAATTACTGTAGATGAAAGGTGAATACACCATTATATGCCCGAAATAAAAATACAGTCAAAACAGTGGAGTACGAAGGGAGAATTGGCTTCAAAAAAGGCAAAACGTGCTTGATCGGCTGGGAAAGTGATGACAACTATTTTTTTGGGGTAGTCGTGGGGTTATCTGAATCGATTATTTTCAAATAGGAAAAACGATTACAAGAGGATACTATGCATTATTGCTTGACAAGCCACCAGCAGAATTTGCGAAAAAACGAGCACATTTGCCGAAAAAAAGTTCTCTTTCACCAAGACAATGCGCCCTCTTACACCTCACCAGATCTAGCCCCAAGTAACATTTTTTTGCGCCCTAATCTAAAAATTGCGCTCATAGGACAGAGATTTTCATCACATGAGGACGTCATCATCTTCGTAAACAATTATTTTAGAGAGAAAGAAGTCGAGTACTATTTGGACGGGTTAGAGAGATGGGAGCATCGCTGGGAGAAGTGTGTAGACTCACAAGGAGACTATGTAGAAGAATAAAAATAAATTTGAAAAAAAAAAACATCCTGTATCCTCCTATATTTATCTGCAGAACACATTTTAATGTTGTATGGAGCGGGTACTAAAATTTGAACATTGAGAATTTTGCTGCTTAAAATGATTGGTTGGAATGTTTCTGTCGAAGGCACAATATCACTTTTAAATCAATTTGTGGTGAGTCCGCTGTAAATTTGGAAGATGTAGAAACATGGAAATCTAAATTAGCAATAATTTTAAAGGATTATTCCCCGAAGGATATATTTAATGTTGACGAAACAGGTCTGTATTATCGCACCATGCCAAATAAAACTTTTGCATAAAAGTACGATGAATGCAATGGCAAAAAATTAGCAAAACGACGGTTAACTATTTTATTCTGCGGAAATATGGAAGGCGACAAAGAAAACCCTTTAGTTATTGGAAAAAGTACAAATGCTCGGTGTTTTAAGGGAAATCATATCGACAAATTACCTTTTGAGTGGGTACATAAAAAAAAGCTTGGATGACATCAGATGTTATGACAGAATGGCTGTATCAATTTGATATAAAAATGAAAAAATAAAATCGAAAGGTGGTTGTATTTCTGCATAATGCAACTGCACATCCTAAACTTTCGCTAGAAAACGTCAAATTGATTTTTTGCCTCCAAACACTACGTCGTATTGTCAGCCGTTGGATCAAGGCAAAATTCACAATTTTTAGATAATATACCGCAGTTTTTTGATCAAACGACTAGAGAAACGTTCGTAGAGAGTGATTGTGACTTTGAAGATTCGGAAAAGAGCATAAATCTAACAAGTGCGCTGATTGCAGCTGCATGGAAACAAGTTTCTCGATCTACCATTACAAACTGTTTTTCCAAAGCTGGATTCGCAGAAATAGTTCAATCTAATGAAGATTTTTGCGATGAGAACGAAATACCCATTTCTAAACTATTTCCAAAAGTCGGCAGTGCAATGGCAAGTTTAGTTTTTCTTCCATTGACAATGATGAACCTACAGAGAATCCTGATTTTAGTATAGCAGAAATAGTTGAAGAACTATGCAATAATGATGATGATTCCGATAACAACGACATAAAAGAATTTGAAGATCCAAAACCAACTTTGTCAAATATGGGCGAAGTGTGCCAAAAAATAAGAGAAATATAGAGTTACTTCCTGAGGAACGATAATGGTGATATGATATAGATATTTCAAAAATTTTACACAAATGTGAAAGCGACATGTATAAATCCAAGTTAAAAAATTTAAAACAAACAAAAATTGAAGCGTTTTTTGACAAAAAATAAAAGCAATCTATGTAAACAAATAAATCAATGTCCAAATAAATTTTATTTCTAAAAGAAAAATAATAGCTATCATGTGAAAATATTTGCTTAGAATTTGGCGTGAATAATATCCATTACCTGTCTTTTGCGGCCACCTTTGAATAACGGCCAACAATTTTGATTTTTTTAGTTGCCGCTATTCACAGGTTTTACTGTAGAAGTATTGATTTGATTCGTACGAATAAATATTGATGACGTGCCTCTAAAGATCCATTTTACGAACTGTAAATATTTTATTTTTCATTCAAAAAATCTTATCATAATACCTTCAGATTCTTTTTTACTTAATTTATTCGTACAGTAATGGATTGTTACTTGGTACTACTTTTGGTAAAGCAGAAAGGAGCTTTTCTAAGAAGGGATGCTTTGAACTTGTTTCGTTCAGCTTAAAACAAAAGGTTTTAGTTCTTTTAGAGCGCCTAGTCGGAAGATAATACAGCTGATTTGAATTTCGCATTTACATAATGCGATGGGATAAGATTAGATCGTAGATTCACTCAGCTAGTAAATAAAGATGTATAGTTTCGTAAGAATCAGAAACATACAAATAAGCTTTGCGATATCAGATTATAATTTTTAATTTAAATCGCTTATTTTCAGCTTTTAGCTTGTGTTACATAAAACAGCAGCAGAATATCGGTTGTACCTATAGCTAGAATTTCCATTTTGTACAACGTTTTTAGCAATGACTTTTTAAGAATACGTACTTACTTGTTGGTTCTTACTTGCTTCAGGATTATTCTACACATATTGCTTATGTACGAAACAACATGAAGCTTGAACTCCAATTTCCGACGGAAATTTTTTTCTCTTGAAATCATTTTTTTCTGTTACACCCCTCTGTTATATGTATCTGTTTCAGCCGATTCAACTATTTGTATCAATAAAATGCATAAATGTATAACATGGATTCTAAGAAGTTCACTCGCAGAAAACACAGATATAAACTCACACTAAGATGTATATCATCCAAATTCAATTTTTCACTGTCTTTGCCATCCCCTTCCTATAGAGATTTGTTCATGTCGGATATGTTCGAAACACAGGTGGTTCCATCTCCAGTCTATTATCTCCCGTTCGTAAATATCTGCCGCCAACCGCCAGAATCACACACGAACAACGTTCACCCTCCTTCAACCCTCCGCCGTCACGGAAAAAACGTTGATTTCATCCCTAGCACATATCGGCGTACGATCTTTTTTGCCGGGAGTTTTTCCCGTTTCCTGATTCACGGAAAATTTTATTAAAAGGAACCAGTTAACTCGGCGAGATATTGAAAATGTGCTGAAAATTGAATTTTTTCCAGAAAGAGGAGGCAAGCGGAACGGACGAAGTGTAAAAGAATTTAGTGCCGGGATTCGTCAAAAACTGTTGCGATAGTTGAGAAACAATGGGGCGTTGAAAAGATTCGAAATGGAGTCTTCTAAAACAATTATTAGCTGCTCTCTCTGCTCAATAAAATGGAGATTTTTACTAGGTAGAAGATCGATAACTAAGAAATCCGAACGATGTTTTATCGCAAACAATAAAATTATTATCTCGCAATAGGTCAACAAACAATTCTCCTTGTCAATTGCATATATGACAGACTTATAGATTTCTCTCTAATGATTTGATCTTTCGTGATATATTTGTAGTATTTTTGCAAATATTTCTTGCAATTATACCATAAGCGACTTTAACAAGTTTTCTTTTGTTTTTTACCAGTAGGAAGCGCTCATTTAGTGTTGCTCCAAACAAAAAAACATCACTAAACCCCATTGATAGAATAGAACGTAAGAAATCGTAATTACAAGCTAAAATGGCAAGTGCACACATCTTCACAGCCCAACACATTCGGAATTCACTTTAATAATCGATATTCAAAACAGTATTAATGTTACAAGAACCTTTCACGATCCTGAAATTGACTGGCCTGAATGGTGAACTGCTGATTTGCTTGGTATTCGAATCTATTTAATAAAATATAGCCGACAATGGAACATGTGATAGCTTTTGGCGATGACAGGATTTTGGATGTATCTGATTGGTGCTCGTTGCTTTTCACAGATTTGAAGACGAAATAAATTATTTGGGAAACTGCTTCATTACCAAAACTTGTACAATATTTCTTGGCAAGAGATCAAAAGTATTTCGATATTTATTACCAATATTGTTGTTCCTCTCATAATCGGTTTTATCCAAGTTTTTATGAACAGATTGGTTAAATGCTTTTATGAAATGATTGAAGTGACAAATTGACTGTGGACCACTGTCGTCAACGTTTGAACTGGTGCAGAGAATGGCAGCATTAGGAATCTGAATGGCATAATGTCTTCAGCAACCAATCGTGATTCTGTGTAGGTGCATGATGGCAGTAGAAGGATACGACGCCGGCGTGGAGAGCAACGCGATATTGGGTTTGCTGTTGAGAGGCATATACACAGGACTTTTGGAGTAATGGTAGCCGACCACCACTTCTGTTTATTCGATTCAGTTACCAGCGCACATTTTGTTGATGATGCCCTACAAACAACTTTACTACCTTATCTAGATGACCGTCCACACGTCCTTCTTCAGCAATACAATGCACGTCCCCATATTGCTCGCCGAACTATAAACTTGCTCTAAGAAGCAGACGTTAACGTTTTGCCGTGGCGAACATGTGTGGGACATCATGGCGAGGAGAGTGTCCATTTTGCACCATCCTCCATAAACTTTGGCGCCGTTACCCAACGAAGTTCACGTTGCTTGCGACGAGGTACCACAAGCAGACCATCTCATGTTGTCGATGCCTAGATGTGTACAAGAGTGTACTCAGCTACTGCTATGAGAAAATTAAGTTAAACAAATTATTCCGTCTGGGTGTAACACTTCTAATGTCATTGAGTATATTTTGATATTGCTTTAGCGATATATCGTCACATTTGTGTGACAAATCACTAAATGACGTTTTGTTACTTTCGAAATAATTAAGCTTAAAGAGTTTCTTTGCAAATTTAAATCTGTGTACGATTATCCCGCATTTTTATTTGTGGTTATAGTTTGTACCTTTTTAGGTTGTTGTTAAGCTTTCATCATGACGATATTAAACTTTCAGAAATATACTCTTTTGTAATTTGAACTCAGTTAGGACTTTTAGCATAAATAAAATGAAATCGCATACAAAAACTGTTTATTTCACTTTCTGTTATAATAAAGTTAACAGAAATAAGGTACTTATTCCATAGGTTCTACTTCGCTGTCTTCATCTGGTACAGCAGGTTCTGCGGTCCTATCCCCTATATTCTGATCTGCAGGCAAAGACTCATACTACAAATGAAATTCTTCTGGTATTATTTCTTTTTGCAAAGTTTCAGCAGATCTCGTTTCTTTTTGTAGCTTATAGGAATATAATTAGAATATGCTTTTTAACTTCCTTTATCAGTGGTTAACGACCTTTTTCACGCACATTAAAAGTCTTATAAAGGCTATTATGATCATAATGGAATGGATGGATATGCCTTGTCGTAACGTAAGCATTTAATTTCAAGCCAGTTTATCTTATTATCATCTACATCTTTGAGACAAATTTTGTATAATACGTTTGGATAGATCCTTGAGGTTTTTCTCGTACTATAGCGCTGTGCATACTGTCAACTTCCACGTAAGAATGTCCCCGATTCCAGAAACCTTTACTCGATGACATTAATATGAGTAGTTTTAACAAGAAAAAGTAATAGCGCGGATATGTACTAATTTCTATTTTGGTCGGCACAAGTATCTGAGAAAATTGATATTTCTTTAATATTTTGGGGAAGATTACAAATCCACTGCATTTTGCCATTAATTTCCGAGCACATGAAACAGTAAGCTTCATTTGGAAGTCTGGATTCGTATATAGTGAAGTTATATACACATAATGTTCGGCAATAATACAAAAGTGATTCGTCCCCAGAAGGCACTTGTAGGACACTCTGCAGATCTACACTTATAGACAAGAACGTAGGATCATTTTCTGATCTCTGTTTATCTGCTTCTTTGGTAAGATTAGCATTTGTTTTCCTAGCCATGTGATTATTGTATGAAGCTTCCAATTGATCAGTCAATGATTTTGTTTTCTTAGCATGGGCATATCTGTTACAGAGACTACATTGGTCTTTTTTTTAGGAATAAAAAAGGACAAATTAAAAGATCTTCCTATATATAGAATATGATAACGGTACACGACTACTGACAATGCAAAACGCTAGGTATAATGATTACATTTTTCTGATGGACGGTTTTGAGTCTAAGTAAAGTCTTTACGTATTTTTCCTGCAATAGTGAGGTTCCATTGTAGGAAACATTCCTATGTGTTGCTTAACAAAAGCTAGGTCTTCTAC